>MCJB01048801.1:0-36002 GCA_002018475.1 Nicotiana obtusifolia
GCCCAAACGAATCCCTAGCTTTGTATTTATAATAGCCGAAAAAGTTGGTCAAAAATGCTGAAAAATCAGCAATTTCGCGACCCCTTAGTGGGATTTCACGTTTTGCGAAACCCTTTCGCGGTTCGCACTTCCCATCGCAAAATCAGCAAAAGGAAACCCAAGTTTCTGCCCGTGTTCGCGACCTCCAGGTCAAATTTCGCGGTTCGCGAAGCTATTTCGCGGTCAGATTCGCGATTCGCGAATCTGACATTTCGGCAGCTTCTTTCTCGTTACGAAAATAGGCATAACTTTCTTATACGATGTTCGAATTGGACGATTCTTTTTGCTATGGTTCCGAAATTTCGATACGAATCTAATTCTTCAAACAAAACTGAATTTGGAGTTCATTTACTAATTCTAATATCAATTACACCAGAAGCGCAACGTTTGTCGCTTCATGAAGCGACGAACCAAGTCCCGTTAATGATCCGAAATTCACCCGAGACCCTCGGGACTTCATCCGAACATGCACACATGTTCTATAACCTCATTCAAACTTGTTCCAATCATTGGAACACTAAAATGAGCATTGATTTATTAAATTTTCTTTGAAAGCAACACTATGAACTCTAAGGTTCCTCAAATCGATCCTTCGATCCGAACCTGACCAAACGGTGTCCGAATGGTCTGAAAATTTGCACGCAAGTCCAAAATTACATAAGGAACCTACAGCAACTTTCGGAATTTCATTCCGACTTCCGGATCAAAATTCGACCTATCAATCGGAAATCCGAACTTCCTCGATTCAAATCTAGTATTGTTCGAGGTCTATCAAATATTTTCCGGTCACTCGTCTAAGTCATATATTCTCTCCCGAAGCTAGTCGAGTCGTCGGATTTCAAATCCGAGCCTTCTAACTCAAAAGTCAATTCCATGGTTGACTTTAGCGACTTAGACTTTCTTAAATGAGACCATTTGTCTCATATTCTTTCAATCACTTCGAGTACATTTAACTCGACTTAATTTCACACAATATAAATAATGAAATAGCTCGGGGAAATAAAGTGAGTCATCACATTCGAGCTGTGTAAGCAGCTATTAATGCTGGCACTAGCATAGGCTGTCTACATCACACCTCTTTGGGTGTGGCACTTCCTCGAACCCTGTGTGAACGCTGCTGCTTTTTTTTTTTCTCTGTGTAAAACTCAAATTGTTCATGGTAGTACTGTATGTTTTCAAATGTATGGGCTTTTCATGCCTTAATTCCTACTTCCTTTTAATATCTTATTGGTTGCACCCCAAGAGGAAAGGAAAATAGAGAAGGAAGAACCATAGAAGACTTGGATGGCTAAAATCCAAACAAATAGTGACATGAGATTCATGTACTCTACTTAGAGATATTGAGATAGCTGATTGAAGGCGCATGAGATTTGTGCAAGTCATTCAATTCACACTCCTGGGACTGTGTTCCAGTAAACTGAATCATTAAACATTTCCAAACTTAATCGATAGCTTGTATTTATCATAACTTAACTCTTATATGATTGCGCTTGCGCTCACAAAAACTATAGGTAAAAAGATTGAGAAAACAAGAGAGCAAAATGAGTCTGGTGATGCATGATATGTCAAAAAGAAGCAACACTAGAGGAGGAAGACGCTGGCCAGAAAATATCATAAAATTTTAGGGGGACGAAATGAATATAAAAGCAACAGATGTAGTGAAAATTAGGGAGAAGTAACAATGCTGTTGAAAAATTGGGACAAAATGAAAATAGAATCAACAAATACGGTGAACTTCAGACTGCTGAAACTGGAGAAGTTGATCATGAAGCTTTCATACCGTCCAAGCCAACACTAGCCTGCACAAAAGACCAATGCACCATTCACAAATTTAAGACAACCGTAATTTTGTTTGAAAACTTGAAAAGAATATTAATATCATACCAGAAATTTGTGGATTTGCTGAAGTATAGGTGAAAACGTCGTACAAAACTTTTCCATATCACCATAGATGTCACCGTTGCCACCTATAACCTCCATGAACTTTTTCCTATCTGGAGCAAGCTTTATGGCAACCTTTGGTTCACATTTAGAAACACGTTAGCACTTTTTACAGGTTCAGAAGACCAAATTTACAGTACAGTTTCTCATACAAGAGATTAACATATTTATCAGAGGAAGTCTTTGGCTAGTTGAATTAATCTTTCATGCCATTTTCTTTTGAAATCCTGTTAAATTAATTTTCGACTGAAAAGAGAGTGAAGTAAATACCGTAAAGCTTGAACTAGCAAGCCATCCGTGCCATTTCTTCAATGTCTTGGCGTAAGAATCGTTGCAAGCTTGGGACATTGACCAATCCTGATGCTGAACTAAATTGTGAAATAGTACCACTATGAAGTCCATGGCTCTGCAGCGTTAGCAGAATGATCGATCAGTCTGACTTATCTTAACACATTATGTAAACAGAGTTTGTTCATCAAATAACCAACATGCAAGCTTGTTATGCACCAAAGGTAAAGGATTACATAACGAGGATGGAAAAGCAATCGTGTACCTTGTTAACCATAGCAAACCATTGGTACAGCTAGATGAAGATTTAGCAGTCTTTATCTCGACTTCTGCCTGTACGAAACTGTACAAGTAGTTGAATCTGGACGTGTTATCGTTATACTTGGATTCTAACCTCTGTAAGGAAACAAGCGTTGAGTATTCGCTATTAGGAACAATGTGAGATATCTCAAATTTTGCATAAGTATTAGGTTACGAAAGAGATTTGCTAAAAGAAAATTTCTGAATGATACTGTTACACATGAAATCTGGAATACAAGTTAAGACATGACTAACTCACTGATATATTTCCATTGATGTCAGATTTAACCACAGTCATAGCAGCTCCAAATTTATCTGGAATCACAGGGTGTCAAATGAATTCAATTTGTTAAAAAACTTTAGATAACACAAATACATCCATGTATGAGAATCCAAATATGCATCAGTTGAGCACAAAAGGTTGTTAAGGTGGTGAAGATACGAACGTCATGCAATATTTTCTAAAGGGTAGCCTCGTGCATTAAGCTTCCGCTATGTGTGGGGTCCGGGGAAGGGCCAGAGCACAAGAGTCTATTATACGCAGCCTTACCCTGCATTTCTGCAAGAGGCTGTTTCTACGGCTCGAACGCATAACCTCCTGATCACATGGCAGCAACTTTATCGTGCAATATTTTCTAATAAAAGAAATTGGCTCCAGTACTAAAAGTGTAACAACAACAACAACGAACTCAGTGTAATCGCATAAGTGGGATTTGGAGAAGGTAGTGCGTACGCAGACCTTACCCTATCTTGTGAAGGTAGACATGTTGTTTCCGATAGACTCTCAGCTCAATGAAAACATAATCAGAGAGTAATAATCATGATAATTTTATAGAAAAGTTTTTAACCTAGAATTGGCAACACAAGTTTGCAAACTTCCAAGAAAGGCTTAGTCATCAGCTCCCCATGTTCAGACTTGACATGCTTCATTCCTTCCAAAGCAGGGGAAAACAGTGTTCCCTCCATACTTGCCTATTTACTGCACGTAAAAGCTTCCTATCATTTTATCATTGAAAATACAGATACCTAAAAAGAAAAAAATTGCCAGTAACCCTATGAATGAAAATGATTATACAGATTTATTTTTGAAACAAGCAAATTGGATTGCCAGTTTCTATAGAGAAGTGATGTTTCATATACAACATAAAGGATGTAAATAAACAACTCCTAAAAATATTGTTTCATCAAAATCCATGTAATAAAAGGGTATCCCGGTGCACAAAACACCCTCGTTCATGCAGGGTCCAGGAAATGGCCGTACCCCAAGAGGGTATGACGTAGGCAACCTACTTTGATGCAAGCATTAGAGGCTGATTCCACGGCTCGAATCCGTAACCTATAAGTCACACGGAAACAACTTGATCGTTGCTCCAACGGTCCCCTTCCCTGCAATCCACATCTTATTTTTTATTTACCGGAATATATCCTAATTCTTGTCCTAATTCTTCTTTCCATTCAACCTCTGATAAAAAAAGATATACCTTGATAATATTTTATTTCTTCGACAAGTTTATTAGTAAACATAAGAAGAACCTATGATTACATTTTTGAAAAAATTCCAAACGAACAATTTCAGCAAGATCTTTTAATTCCTCTCCTAATTAGTCTTGATTCGTCATTAGAAGTATATTGATCTTTTCCCGATAGCCAAATGGTTTTGTATGTAAATACTGATAGCTGAAAAATCAGATCAAGAGAACAAGGGAAAAACTGAAAAAATACAAATTTGATAACATGTCAAAAAACATAACAGGAATGATTAAAAAAAAAAGAAAGAACCTGGGATTTCAATGTTTAGATGTGGAACAATAAGGTTGCAGGTCAGATGATGTTGTCTTCAGTTACATATCTTTTTATGAGGAATGAGATATACTAATTTTTATTAGAATTAATTGTTAGTAGAGGGTCAGAGATGGAAATTAAGAGAAGAAAGAAGGGAGTAGTTGTCACGTTTAATAACAGTTTTTCAAATTAGCCGCTGCTTCTACGATATGTGCGGAAAAAGTCATGTAGGTTAGTGGAATTTATTTTCTCTTCTTATTATTTAGGCACAATTAAGGTGCTATAACATTTTTTCTCTCTGTTATTTTCAACAATTGGAATAAAGTACAAATACTAAAATTAAGTAGTAGAGGACTTGTAATATAATCGGAATCTTTCTTTTCGAAAAATAAGCCAAATTTTCATTAAGGTGTATAATAAAAGTGAAATGTAATGTTAGTTAGTCTTTTATTTTTTACTCACACCGTGATCCTAAATATGGATAAAGGAGAGGGCTTCCGAAAGACAGTTTATATGAACCCTTACGATAGAAAATATTCCGAATATTGGAGCGACATGGTCAATAAAATTTATATGACGGATCGACATGGTCAATAAATATTTATACGACGGATCTCAATTTACTTAGGACGTAGTATTTATTGTTATAATTGCGTAAAAGGAAATTAGGAATTAAGTGCAACTCGAGCTTTTACGGCATTGTAATTAATGCAACATGCTCTAGCCTATCTCCAACATGCTTATGATTAGAGCATAAGAGTTATAATAATGTTGAAGGAAAATTGGAATTAAGCTACGTTTGAATTAGACTTGGTTGAAACTTAAAAAAAAAAAAAAATTTAAGATGTTGAAAAACAGTTTGAAAGTTAAAGTTGTGTTTGAACATTTATTTTATTTGAAAAAAAAGTAGAAGTTTGTGACCGGAAGACAAAATTTCAGCCAAAAACCTCCGATTTTTAAAACTTGAGTTCTCTTTTAAAATAAACTGATCACATTTCATGAAAAAAAAATGTTTTTAAATTCTTTTTCAAAAAGTCTATGTCCAACCAGGAATCAAGCAAACTCGAGTTTTTCACAACATTGTAATTAATGCACAAAAGGAGCTCGAAAAAAGAAACATCAAAGCCTTGAATACAGAATAAAGGCAAAACTAATTTATTTTTAGTCTCAGCAAAATGATATAGTATTTTGTTTCCTTAATGACCAAACACAAAAAAGGTCTTGTGATACACAAACAATTAGTAAAACATGTCTTTTGGCTCAGGATATTTGATAGAATTCTTGAGAATCTTCTTAGTAGCAGCATCACCAAGATCAATGCCACAAATATCAGCCAATCTGATAAGATAAAGCAATACATCAGATAATTCTTCTCCAAGATGCTCTTTATCTGATTCCTTCCAATTTGGTAACCCTTTGTCTACTTCTCCTCTCCATTGGAATATCTCTGATAGCTCCCCTACTTCACCTACCTGAAATTTTCAATTCGACATAACAAAATTGAATCTTATTCTAATCTTATTCTCTTTTCTCACCATCACTAATTAGCATAACCAATTTCTTTTTTCTTGTGTACAAAACTGTGCCAAGTAATTACATGCTAAGATGCAACAGAAAGTCTATAAGTTGTAATGATTCTTAGCCTTTTATTTATGCCACCGACTGGGAAATACAATAATGGGATGGTACTAACTTTCGTACAAATGATATATAGTTATAGTTTTCATCACCTCGTGCAAGATGTCAAGACAATCTATAATTGGTCATAAGATGAGCTTTATCATGAGACTAATTAAAACAAGAGCTACAAATCAATCTTATAACTCCCTCATCAAAGGAAGCTCGAAAATTGAATTAGTCCATTAACCAAAATAAATAAGGCTTATGATTTAAGTTAAAGCATTTTTTTCGAGAAATGAATTCTTACTCTTTGATAAAAGCAATTTCATGTCATATATCTTAGACTAATTATCATTTTAAAGTGAGGAAAACAGGAGTACCTATGGGCCATTGATGAACCTAGCTAAAGACAGAGGATGAAACCTATAATCATGCGGTTTAACTGAATCAGTATTTCAACATGAAATATTAATATAGGTAAAAAACTATTAAAATATCAATTAAAATAAGATTTTGAACCTATAATTTCAAAAGTACATATTCACTGTCAAGAATCTCAAAGATTAAATCCATCGAGTTTAAATTTTGAATTCGCTCGAGATAGAAGTGCTTCTATGAATCAGAGTTGACAATAACATATTAAAGCCAAAAAGGTAGAAAACATGAAAAAAGAATTACCATGGCAAGGAGCAAATTCCTAGGGCTGTGAAACTTTTCCCAATTTCTAACCTTAGCAAATTCTTCAAGCTGCTTAGAAAGGTCTTTGAGACTAATATCTATTGATCTCTCCTGAAGTAATCCCTCTTTTCTTTCTTGTTCCATGGCTAAGTAAATGTGAGATTTGTTGCCTACAAAGAGACTAGAGGCCCTAATCTTGGATTTTAAAGGAGCAAACCTCACATTTGCAAATGGAATATTATAACCATAAAAGTGCAATGATGATAGCATTTGTTAAGTGAGGAAAAAAGGAAGAAGCTTCAAAGAGAGCAAAATTCTTAGGGCATACTAGCCTCAAATATTGGTTTTTATATGCAAAGGATTCTTATGTTCCATCCCATCCATGTAGAATATTGTATTCCAATTTTCTTAGTTTATTGTGAAAGGACAGTGCAAGTTGATGAGCAGGCGAAACATTTTTTTGTGCGAATTGATCAGTCTAGGATTCATCGGAAACAAATTTTCTTTTTCACACAAGGTAGGTAATGACGAAGTCAGAAATTTTCCCAAAAATATTCAAAATTAAAAGAAGTGAAAAATTCTCCGACAAAGAGTGTACAATATATATTATTTATCTCTAAAATCTAATCATTACCTATATACGCATTATGATTTTTCGACATGGTCGATTTGTCACACTTAAAACAATACAACTTCGCCCCTGAAGATAGGAGTAAGGTCCGAATACACCTCACCATCCACATATTTCACTTGTGGGTACACACTTGGATATTGTGTTGTTGAGCAGCCCAATTAAACATTTTTCTTTAGCTCTCATTGTGCACCATTAGATTATTTAAGGTTTATGTTTCTGGGATATGAGTAGTGAGTAAGCCCAACCATTGAGTTTGTCTAGTGTTTTAGACCATTCGTTTGCTACTTAATTAGTCTTTTGATTAACTTGATTAGTCTTTTCAGTTTAACGAATAAGGAAACCCAGTTTTTGTCTTTTCAAAGACCCAAAATAGATAGAGAAAGAACGAAAAACATAACAAATACAAAGGTCCTACCGGGAGTCGAACCCAGGTCACTGGATTCAAAGTCCAGAGTGCTAACCACTACACCATAGAACCTTACATGCTGGCTGTATCAGTTTGTCTTTTTTTATTTTTCTAATATTAAAATATTTGCCCTTAACAGCCATAATCATGTTTTTTTTTTTCGTTTTCAACCAATGCGGTGCATTCTCACTTCGGAGCTCCGATTAATTTGTATTTGCGTCCAATAAATTTCATTAAAGGAGGATTTCTTTTCCAAAAATTAAATTCGAGTTTTCTAATTAAAAGTGGCAGGATCCTATCTATATATCCCACCACAACTGTGGGCGGTGATGTTTGTTTAAACACAGCACATTCATTCTTCATTCAAAACTACGGCAAAAAAAAATTTCTTGCAATAACGTAAGAAAAAGTTTCTAACTTATATCTGAATTAAAAAAATATTACATCAACTTGAAAATCATACAAAGTTTCATTTTTGAGTTATTATTTATTTATTTAGGGTGGGGGAGGAAGTGGAAATGAAATAATTCAAATCTCGCGTGTGCTTTTCAAGAACGAGTATACATGGAAATGGAGTAGACAATCCCCTAGGTAAATCATACTATATGAAGAGTGATGCGAAAAAGGGTAAATATACCTTTCAACTTTCTTTGTTTATGGAATACAAAAACATTATCATTTTAATTTGGAATATTTTACCCTTATCTAAGCTTATCAGCACTTCAATTTTGACATTCTTCTTATCAACCGAAAGAAAAAGATTTCGCAGTCAAAAATTCCTAAAGGTTTCTCAATTATTCCTTGCATCTAATAATTTCCTTAGATAACATTAAAAATTATTTATTTATTAGAAATAGACAGAAATTACATATCAAATTGTTCCACTTCGTTATTTTATTGTATATGTTAAGTGCTTTCTGATTCTACATTCCATCACGATCAGCAGTAGTATTATATTATTTAGTAATAGCTAGCACCTAAATAGAATCTTTTTGTTAGTTTATGATATACATGTATCAAAGCCAAAAATAGAGATTGAGAAGGGTCGGTAAGACTGATATTCTAAATTATAAACAAAGTGGGAGAACAAATACAAAACATTCCAATTTACTCCCACATTTTTCTTTTTCCTAATAATCTCAAAGCTCAGTCACGCTTATGCCTTTGCATCTCACAATAAGGAATCTAACAAAGTTCTTTTTCTTCTTTGTTTAGTTATTTATTTATTATATTTTTCTTCTGATAAATATCTAATAAAGTTTATACACAAGGAAAGGATGCTTCAACCATGGCATCTCCCTGTTAATTCCATTGAAAAGAACTCTTTTTTGCTCTAATAATTTTTAAAGAGAGACCTAAGTCTGATTTGCTGGAAAAAGGAAAAAAGACCTAGTTTTTTGAAGGGAGTCTTGAAGCAATGATAAAGTTATTTCCGTTGAATTTATTGATTACAGGTTAGAGTTGTAGAAATAGCCACTAATACTTGCATTAGGGTAGGCTGTCTACATCAAACCCTTAGGAGTGCGACCTTTCTCCGAATCTTACATGAATACGAAATGCTTTGTGCACTAGACTGCTCTTTTTGTCCCAACAACAGATGTGTTCTTGAGTGAGAAATTTTAATAATTCAATAGGTTGACTGACTAAATTTTTACTTTGTTGATAAGGATATATTTTTCACCTTTTGATCTTCTTCCTATTTTCCGTTTCCCCTCCTGTATAATAAAAAAGTTAAAGTAAAAAAATGTTCTTGGTCTCTTCAATTTAAATTTTCGGAGCCATATATGAATCATCAAGCCCATATTGCAAATGGTAAAGAGTAGGCCCTCAATGATATAAATCTGCTTATGGTCCTGTAGTTTCATAAAAATAAATTTTCAGAAATCACAGTTGATTAGTGTCTATTTATTTTCCATAACTATTATGTACATAATTATTTCCTCCAGCTACTATTCATTTATTACGATAGTGTATTCGCTGTATTCGTGTTGCTGTATTCATGACTATAACAACAAAAAGCGCCTAAAATCAGGGCAGTCCAACTGTACGTGCATGTATTCACATGTATTCGCGCCATGTATTCATGAATACAGTAACGGCAATCACCTTAAAAATAGGCATGTCCAGCTGTATAATAACGAAAATAATATCAATTAGCGTAATACACTTCTCATATAACTCAATAAAATCAATTCTAATATGCCTCATTATCAACTCAATTAATTAGAATGATTTTTCAGTTGTATATAACTATTGTATTTAACTTTTATATTTAGTGTGTTTTAATTTTTTTATATTGTTGCATTCATTAGATTCAATATTTTTATTTACCGTACTCGCTATTGTCACGACCCCAATTTTCCTCCGTAGGATGTCGTAATGACACATAATCTCTAAGACTAGGTAAGCCTAACAATTTGCAGAATAACTGAATATAAAACTAAACTCAAATCTCAACATATGAAATATAAACAAGAACTGCGATTTTAATAATTATAACTCCCAAAACCCGGTAGAAATAAATCATAAGTTTCTAAGAGAAAATACTAAGTGTCTCTATACATCAAAGTCTAAAGAGGATAAGGGAAACAACAAAATAAGGATAGAGGGGGACTCCGTAGTCTGCGGACGCTGGCAGATATACCTTGAAGTCTCCACATACGGCCCAGCTCACTAGTATCTGGTCTGGTAGGAAGAACCTAGATCTGCACAAAAAAATGTGCAGAAGTATAATATGAGTACACCATAATGGTACTTAGTAAGTACCAAACCTAACCTCGGTAGTGTAATGACGAGGTCAGGTCAGGGCCCTACTGGTCTAAAAAAAAAGTAAGGCAGAAGATATAACAATATTTTGAAATGACTGAGAAGTTAAACAATGAGAAATTTCAGAAACGGCAAATAGAGGAAAACAACAGGGACGCTCCCGAAGTACCGCCTCGTAGTCCCAAATGTAAATACACAACATGGGGGATCTCCCGAGGTACTGCCTCGTAGTCCCAAAAGTAAATATGCAATAGAGAGATCTCTTGAGGTACCGCCTCGTAGTCCCAAAAGTAAATATGCAAACAGAGGGATCTCCCGAGGTACCGCCTCGTAGTCCCAAAGGTAAATATGCAAACAGGAGAATCTCCCGAGGTACCGCCTCGTAGTCCCAAAAGTAAATATGCAACTCATAAATTATGGAATCACGAATTTACGGCAAGAAATCTTACAGTTAAAGACCGAATACAGTAATCAAGGAAATAAGTAATTCAACTAAGCATGTTGCACGAATTTCGGGTAAAGGTTAAGACACGTAGACATACGATACTAGGCTAAACATGACAGCTGCACATGCTAAGGCAACTCAGTTAAGGAATTTAAAAGAAGTCTACTCAGCAAAACCAGAATTTTTCACAATTAGCCCGTGTACGCACTCGTCACCTCGCGTACACGGCGCACACATATCACATATTGTTACAACGGTAACAAATCCTAAGGGGATTTCCCCCACACAAGGTTAGACAAGTCATTTACCTCAAATCTCGCTCAATCAATCGATAAGGATGCCTTTCCCTCGATTTTCCGACTCCAAATGATCCAAATCTAGCCAAAAACAATTACATATCATGAATACAATTACAAGAAACTAATTTAAATCGTAAATGTACGACTTTAGCAAAGAATCGGAAAATCGCCCCAAAAGTCGACTCGGGGCCACGTCTCGAAATCGGGTAAAAGTCACAAAATACGAAAAATCCATTCGACCACGAGTCCAACCATACCAATTTTACCAAAATCTGACACCAAGTCGCCACTCAAATCCCCAAATAAGACTCTCTAAATCCCTAACCTCAACTCCCAAATTCCACCTTAAATACACACAAACTAGATGGGAAAACCAATAGGAAAACAAGGTTATTGATAAAAAATGAGTACAAGAGACTTACCTCAAGAAATCCCTCAAAAATGCTCTAAAAAATCGCCAAGACCTGAGCTCAAAATGTTTAAAATGAAGCAAAAATCGCGAACCTTTGTATTTAAGTGTTCTGCCAAAACTTCCGCATCTGCGGTCTCGCAGATGCGAGCTTCTGCGGCTTCTATCGCTTCTGCGGACAAGAGGTTCGCTTCTGAGGCCTCACTTTTGCAGTTGCTTCTCCGCCTCTGCGACACTGGCTGCCCTTCCTTCACCCTCCATCTGCGGAGCCTCGCTCGCACCTGCGGGCTCGCAGATGCGGAAGCCTTCACGCACCTGCGGGCTCGCAGATGCGGAAGCCTTCACGCACCTGCGACACAGCCCCAGGCCAAGCCCCAAATCTTCTTCTGCGCCTTGCCAGCCGCACTTGTGGCAGCGCACCTGCGAGAATAGTTCCGCAGGTGCGATTGCACCAGAAGGCAGAAAATCCCAGCTTGCTCTAGGTCCGATTTCGATTTGTTAACCATCCGTAACTCACCCGAGGCCCCCCTGACCTGAACCAAAATTACCAACAAGTCCTACATCATATGAACTTAGTCGAGCCCTTAAGTCACATCAAACCACACAAAAATACGAATTGCACATCTATTCTAGCCTAATGAACTTTAAAACTTCAAACTTCTACATCCGATGCCGAAACCTATCAAATCAAGTCTGATTGAGCTCAAATTTTGCACACACGTTATAATTGACATTATGAACCTACTCCGACTTCCGGAATCGATATCCGACCCCGATATCAAAAATTTCACTTCCTGTCAAACTTCCAAAAAATCATCCAATTTTTCCAACTTTCGTCAATAGACGTTAAAATGACCTACATACTCGACATTCGAACACGCTTCTAAGACCAAAATTACCCTACTGGAGCTATTGGAACCGTCGAAACTCCATTCCGGAGTCGTCTTTACACAATTCAACCTACGGTTAATGCCTATGACTTAAACTTCCATTTTAGGGACTATGTGTCCCATTACACTTCGAAACCAAAAGCAAATCCTCTTGGCAAGTCGCGTAACCACAAAATGAAGTAGAGGGATCAATAAATAGGGGTTCGGGCCTAATACTCTCCAAACGACCGGTCGGGTCGTTACATCCTCCCCCTCTTAAAACAAACGTTCGTCCTTGAACGAGTATAGAGACATACATGAAGCGGTGAAAAGATGCAGATAACTGCTACGCATATCATGCTCCGTCTCTCAAATCATCTCCTTGACTGGATGACCCCTCCACTGCACCTTCACTGACGTGATGTTCTTTGATCTTAACTTTCGGACCTGCCTATCCAAAATGGCCACCGGCTCCTCAACATAGGATAGATCCTTGTCCAACTGGACTGAGCTGAAGTCTAACACATGAGACGGATCATCGTGATACTTTCGGAGCATTGAAACATGGAATACTGGATGAACTGCAGAGAGACTAGGTGGCAGTGTAAGTCTGTAAGCCACCTCCCCAACCCTTTCAAGAATCTCAAAAGGCCCGATATACCTAGGGCTCAACTTGCCCTTCTTCCTTAACCTCATAACACCTTTCATGGACGAAACCCGGAGCAAGACCCGCTCCCCAACCATGAATGCAACATCGCGAACCTCCGATCTGCATAACTCTTCTGCCTGGACTGGGCTGTACAAAGTCGATCCTAAATCAATTTAACCTTTTCCAAAGCATCCTGGACCAAGTTCGTACCCAATAGCCTAGCCTCGCCTGGCTCGAACCAACCTACCGGAGACCGGCACCGTCTACCATACAAAGCCTTATATGGTGCCATCTGAATGCTCGACTGATAACTGTTGTTGTAGGCAAACTCCGCAAGAGGCAAGAACTGATCCCAAGCACCCCCAAAGTCCATCACACACGCACGAAGCATATCCTCCAATATCTGAATAGTGCGCTCGGACTGCCCGTCCGTCTGAGGGTGAAATGTTGTACTCAGCTCCACCCTAGTACCCAACTATCGCTGTACGGCTCTCCAGAACCATGATGTAAACTGCGTACCCCGGTCAGAGATGATAAATACCGGCACGCCATGAAGCCTGACAATCTCGCGAATGTAAACCTGAGCCAGCTGCTATGAAGAATAAGTAGTAACCACAAGAATGAAATGAGCTGACTTGGTCAATCTATCCACTAATCACCTAAACTGCATCTAAATTCCTTTGAGTCCGTGGGAGCCCAACAACGAAATCCATAGTGATCCGCTCCCATTTCCACTCTGGGATCTCTAACTTCTGAAGCAATCCACCCGGTCGTTGATGCTCATACTTCACCTGCTTACAATTTAAGCAATGAGCTACATATTCCACTATGTCCTTCTTCATCCGTCTTCACTAATAGTGCTGCCTCAAGTCCTGATACATCTTCGTGTCGCCCCGATGAATGGAGTACCGCGAATTGTGAGCCTCCTGGAGAATAAACTCACGCAAACCATTTACATTAGGCACACATAGCCTGCCCTGCATCCGTAATACACTGTCATCTCCAATAGTGACTTCCTTGGCACCTTCGTGCTGAACCGTGTCCTTAAGGACAAATAGATGGGGATCATCATATTGACACTCTATGATACGATCATAAAGAGAAGAATGATAAACCGTACAAGCCAAAACTCTGCTTGGCTCCGAAATATAATCTAACAAATTGGTTAGCCAAGGCCTGAACATCCAAGGCTAAAGGCTTCTCGAACACTGGTAGATATGCAAAACTGCCCAAATTCTCCGCCTTGCAACTCAAGACATCGAACACCACATTGGCCTTCCCGGGATGATAGAGAATGGTGATGTCATAATTCTTAAGCAGCTCCAACCATCTCCCCTGCTGCAAGTTAAGATCCTTCCGTTTAAACAGATGCTGTAGACTTTGGTTATCGGTGAAAACCTTACAAGGGACACCATACAAATAATGTCGCCAGATTTTGAAGGCATGAACAATAGCTGCTAACTCGAGGTCGTGGACAAGATAGTTCTTCTCATGCACCTTCAGTTGCCTAGTTGCGTAGGCAATTACCCTACCTTCCTGCATCAACACCGCGCCGAGATCAATACGTGACACATCACAATATACCGTATAGGACCCCGAACCAGTAGGCAGCACCAACACTAGGACTATAGTCAAAGCAGTCTTGAGCTTTCGAAAGCTCTCTTCACACTCCTCGGTCCACCTGAACGAAGCATCCTTCTAGGTCAATCTGGTCATAGGTGCTGAAATAGATGAGAAACCCTCTACAAATCGACGGTAATACCCCGCTAAGCCAAGAAAACTCCGGACCTTCGTCGCTGAGGATGGTCTGGGCCAACTCGGCACTGCTTCAATCTTCTTCGGGTCTACCTTGATCCCCTCACCTGATAATACATGACCTAAAAATACCACTGAATCTAGCCAGAATTCATGCTTCAAAAATTTTGCATATAACTTCTTCTCTCTCAAAGTCTGAAGCACAGTCCTCAGATGTTGCTCATGATCCTCCTGACTTCGGATATACACTAGAATTTCGTCAATAAACACAATGACGAAAGAGTCAACTGTTTATCAAGTGCATGAATGCTGCTAGGGTGTTGGTCAGCCCAAAAGATATCACGAGGAACTCATATGACCATACGGAGTCCTGAAAGCAGTCTTCGTGATATCTGGCTCCCGAATCTTTAACTGATGATAGCCTGAATGCAAGTCGATCTTAAAGAACACTCTGGCACCCTAAAGCTGATAATAGGTCATCAATACGTATCAATGGATACCTGCTCTTCACTGTAACCTTGTTCAACTGGCGATAATCAATACACATTCGCATAGAACCATCCTTCTTCTTTACAAACAAGACAGGAGCACCCCAAGGCAACACACTGGGCCGAATGAAGCCCTTATCGAGCAACTTTTGCAACTGTTCCTTTAATATTTCAACTCTGTTGGGGCCATACGATAAGGTGGAATAGAAATAGACTGAGTGCCCGGTAACAAATTAATGCCAAAGTCAGTATCTCTGTTGGGCGGCATGCCCAGAAGATCCGCTGGGAATACATCTGAATAGTCCCTCACTACCGGAACAGACTCGACGTTAGGAGTATCAACACTAATATCCCTCACATAGGCCAGATACGCACCACACCCCTTCTCAACCATTCGCTAAGCCTTACGAAATGAGACAACAATGTTAGGAACACGATTTAAGCTACCTCTCCACTCTAGCCGTGGTAGACCTGGCATAACCAACATCACCGTCTTGGAATAACAATCAAGGATAGCGTGATAGGGCGACAACCAGTCCATGCCCAAAATAACATCGAAGTCCACCATACTGAGCAATAATAAATCAGTTATAGTCCATAAGAACAATCAAACACGACCGATACACGATCAACAACAATAGAATCACCTATGGGTGTAGACACATAGACAGGTCAATTCAGAGAATCACGGGATACACCCAAATACGAAGCAAAATAAGATTACACATAGGAATAAGTGGATATTGGATCAAATAAGACTGATACATCTCTATGACAGACCAGAACAATACGTGTGATAACAGAATCTGATGCAACTGCCTCCGTCCTAGCAGGAAGGGCATAATATCTGGCCTGGCCTCCTCCTCTAGGGCGACCTCCACCTCGAGCAGGCTGTGTAGGTGGGGTGGTAGCTGGTGCAGTAACCATAGCCTGAGGACCTGGTGGAGCACGCGATGCCTGAGAAATCTGTGGAGGTGTACCCCTCATAAATATGGGGCAATCCCTCACCATATGGTGAGTGTCACCACTCTCAAAACAAGCTCTCAGAGGACGTGGCTGCTGCGATTGGCTCGGACCTAATCGACTGGACTGACCACTAAAAGCACCCCGCACAGGAGGTACGCTATACAATGGCGGTGCATAATAGGGATCCTAAGGCCTAGGAGTGGCCGGAGCACCGCTAGCAGCTGGAAGTGCTGAATGAACAGGGTGGCCCATATAACCCCGTGCTGGCGAGCTGTCGCTGGAGAACGAGTACCATTATAAGTTCCAGACTCTCGAGACCTCTTGGCCTCTCTCTCCTCTTTATCCGGAGTCAGCGTACTCTCCAACCTCCTAGCAATCCCCACTACCTGCTGGTACGCAAAATCCATCTCCAACTCTCGGGCTATGCTCAATCTGATACTAGGGTTGAGCCTCTCAATAAATCAACGAACCCGCTCTCGAACAGTAGCAATCAAGGCTGGTGCATGCCTGGCCAAATCACTGAACCAGACCGCATGCTTTGACACGGTCATAGAACCCTGGCGCAACTGCTCAAACTCTACGCGCCACGCATCTCTGAGACTCTGGGGAACATACTTCCTCAAGAACATATCTGAGAACTGAGTCCAAGTGAGTGAAGCTGCCTCGTCCAGACTACCCAACTTGATGCAAATAAATTTGATCAAGTGTTATCAATGCCATCTATGAACAAGACAAGAAAAGGCGTTGGTTAGCCTTGGAGAAGATCCAAGCGTCCATAAATCTTGCTATGGACGAATCTTGTGTTGAAGATGTACATTTGTGTTTATGTTGTATTATTATGTAGTTATTGAATACATTAATTCTTATTTGTTTGGTCCTGCGTGACTATTCTTTAAATTAGCGAAATTGTGGCCTTTTTGTTAATTAGTTGTTTCCTAGTTGATTTAGGTTAACTAGTTATTCTTTTCCTAGTTGATTTAGGTAAAGGCTCATTCTATATAAGCCTAAACACTTTAATATTTTGATACCTTTTGACATTATTATCAATCAAAAACCGGCAGCACATTGCTCCCAAAATCGTGTGAATTAACTTGTCCAATTTTGGTGTGATTCAAAATTGAACTTGTTCCTTTGTTTGATCGAACAGTTTGCAAGACCATTGTTGTCTTGAGGGTTGTTCGTATAGTATAGGTACTCCGTGACTTCATCAAGAAGGTAAGTAGACTAGTTCCTACTTGTTGTCTTGATAGTTCATTGAGCGTCTTGCTTCTATTTTTGTTTTCTTGTTTCCGCTTTTTATATTGCATCAGTTGGTATCAAAGCTTGGAAAGGGTTTGTTTCTACAATCCCAATCCTGTTCTTCGTGCCTTAGTTTTAGGTTCTAATTCTTAAATTTCGTTTTTCAAAAAAAAAAAAAAAAACGTGAAAAAAAAAACGAGAAGAAAAAAAAANTAACTTCCGAAGTTCATGAGATGGTTTCCCTTAATTTCTTCCTTTATACACTTATTAAGCCCATATATGACACATGCAATCCATTATCTACCGTGACCCACTATAATGGTGGTGTTCATCTTAGACCCGCAGATTTCATTTCCAATTTCATGGATTTATACATGCATGTGTTGGGTTTCTAATAATTTCTAAGAGAATGGGTGAAGAAACTTACCTTGCATGTCAATGGGTTCATATTTCTTTCTTGACTCTTCAGTTCTTAAGGTTGCCTCTGATTCTGGGTTTGCTAAGGAAGAATTCAGTTGGGCTTCCTTTTTGTTTCTTCAATTTCTATGTTTTTCTTCTTCAATTTCTTGTGTCTGGATGGAAGGAATTCAATTGGGTTCGTGGGTTCTTTGTAGGAGGTGTTCTTGGGAGCTTTCTAATGTTCTGAGTCTTGTAAAATGAAGAATGAACGAGTGTAGGTCCCTTTTATAGGTCAAAGAGTCAAAACTTCAATTTCAATACATTTTAGATTTCGCGACGCGGGGGAGGCCATTTCGCGGTTCGCTTTTCCATTTCGCGAACCGCTTTTCCCGTCGCTTTTCTCGCCTAAACTTTCTACTTCAGTTCGCGATGGGAGGGGTCATTTTCGCAGTTTTTTCATTTCGCGAACCGCGTTTCAGTCGCGTTTCTCGCCTGGGCTTACTGTTTCAGTTCGCAATGGCCTCGTTCATTTCACGAACTGCTTTTCCCATTTCGCGGTTCGCGTTTCTTGCTTTGCCATCGCTTTCCTCCCCTTTTGTTCTTTTCCTTATTATTTTCAACACTTTTCAATATTTCTCTTACTCATTGGCCCATACACACTTGCCACATCACGGCACAATCAAGTAGACGAATTTACGGGGTATCACAATTATGCGGTCCATTATGCAGCTGCATAATCATTTCATGGGCCGCACAATCCATCGCATATTTAACATAAAAATTTCTAGAGGTAAGTTCTGCCGCATTATACGACTGCAAAATTGGTCTAGTGACTGCAGACCTATTGCAGAATGAAGCGGAAATGCCCAATTCTAAAGGGCCATCATGCGGTCCATTTTGCGGACTGCAGAAGTGTTATGCGGTCACATACGTGACCGCAGATCTACATCGGTGCTTCATTTTTCTAATTTTTTTGACCCACCCTATTTCGATATATTGAAGTAAATGGCCACTTTTGAAGCAAAAATCTGATATTTCTAGAGTGAGGGAGTGTCATAGAGTGAGAGGGGAAGTTCCTAAGCTTATTGTTCATCAACTCTTGCTCAAAGTTGAAGAATTCACAAGAAAGATTCACTAGGTCTTCATCCTAGCGGTAAGATTCTACCCCCTAGCCCTCAATTTCGTGATTTTACTGAAAATATGTAATGAGAAAAGCAATTCTTGGGTGTGGGAGTTGTCCATTATGGATGCATGTACTATCAAGGGTTGAGGGAAGAATGTTGAGCTAAATTGGATAGACTTTGGGTAGTGGAATGAAGGAATCCACCATAGGAGGATCTTGAAATCATAATACCCACCTAGTGTTTGATAAAAGGCTCGAATGAGCTGGAACCATGAACTCCTTCCCAATTTATTTTCAATTTTTCTATATGTCTAAATAGATCAAAGTTGCTAGGATTTTTGAAACTGTGTATTGAATTAAGGAAAGCTCAAAAGCGAGGTATGTTGGCTAAACTCCTCTTTTAGAAGTGAACCCCATAATGTCCCTGTAAGTCCCAAGTTGCTCATTATTGATTGATTATTCCAAATAATCCTTGTGTCAAAAGATATATGTGTTCTATATGTATTTCGAATGTTCCTATTATGTTGTGTTACTAATTGAGAATGTGTTCAAAGTATGGGTTGCATGTCTAAATGCTATAACTTCAAGTCGTGATTCAAGCGAAAGATATTATGCCAAATTGGGTAAAACATCTCAATGTGCTTAAGACTCTTACTTGCTCACATGTGTACTCAAATCACGAATAGAAATGCTTTGTTTTTAGTGATCCGTGAGGATGTTTGAAAGTGAAAGAGGTGCACAGAGCATGAAACATGAAATACGGCCAACGTGCAAAGAATGATACTACATTTGGGACCACTAGTGACAATGAAACTAAGAAATGTGTAAAAGATGTTGAAATGAATTGTGGATCCTTTTAATAACAAACACTTTGAGAGTATCGTTAGTCACCGAGTAAGGGTAGGTTGAAATAGCCTAACCCCGAAACTACACATGCCGGTGTGGGAACAGATTGTAATTATTCCCCTTATTTGGGACGAGATTTATATGATGAAATATTCCCCTTTATTGGGATGAGATGGTTGCTAGAAAAGGGTGATGTCGATCCACACGGCTTTGTGGTGAGACATCCTAGTCGGTCGAGTCGTGATTGGACGCCATGCCGCACGCATGATGGTGATTTTGCTGAAAATTATGATCGAGATAATGATTGAAAGGGTGATAGTGATTGTGATTATGGTTGATATCTTCGAGTAAGACGGCCCAAATCCGAGATCCAAACCTTGTGAGAAAAAGTAACTAAATTCCGAAACGAAGAAAAAACCGCAGCAGTTAACCCAGTTCGAATTAGGCCCTAGATGAACCCGAAACTCACGTTTGATAAGCCCAACATGATCCTTGCGAGATTACATCCAAGATAGCCTCTTGAGTCATGCAATTTGGCCTTAAAATGGGGGAGACATGATGTTATGAAGTTTTAAAGGAAATATGAAAATTTAAAGGATATAAATGGCATTTTCGTAATTACTTACACCAGGAAAAAAACAAGCAATAAGAAAATATTTGTTTTGGCACCCAAAACTCATTCAGAACCTCTCGAACACAAACCATACATGAATTTCTATCATAAAATACACTACAAAGCTGCTTGCACACTCAAAACACCGAAAAGGGTCATCTTCACCCGATATTGACCATGGTCAAACTTCAAATCCTTAATTTAAATAGTTTCTCAATCGATGATCCAAATAACATCTGAGCCCCTCCAGACCCCATCCTATCATACCAACAAGTACAAATACATCATCCAAACTTATCCAAAGCCTCAAAACACCCACGGGAACATCACAACAAAGAATCGAGGCTCAAACTAAATAGAATTTCTCTTAAGTTGTTAAATTTTATTTTTTCAAAAGAGTGTCTGAATCACACTTAAACACTTCGGATTACTTTCAAACTTTCACACAAGTTAAATTCAACTATATAGACATATCCAAAGTCTCGGAACACCAATTGGAGTCAAATAACATCAAAGTCAACTCTTGGTCAAATTTATGAACTCTTAAGTTCTTCAAATTGCCAACTTTGGGCAAATAGGGTCGAAACCGTCTAGAAATATCCAAATGCAAATCTAGGCATACGCCTAAGTCCAAAATAACCATCCGGACCTAATGGACCCATCAAAACTCCGATCCGAAGCTAAATACACAAAAGACAAACTTGATCAACTATTCCAACTTTAAGCTTCCTAGTTGAGAATCATTCTTCCAAATCAATTCCGAATCACCTGAAAATCAAAAGTGATGATTCACACAACTCATAATACATCATATTAAGCTACTCAAGACTTCAAACAGCTGAACGAAATGCAAATGCTCAAAACGACAGGTTGGGTCGTTACATTCTCCCCTGCTTAAATATATGTTCATCCTCGAAGAAAACTATTGATCTTGTGAACTTGAAAGGTTGCTAAGGAACTTGGTCAATTAGAGGAAGTCAATTTAAATACAAGTGTGAAATCCTACCCAAAAATTTGAGTGAATCCGAGAGTTATTCAAAAGTGAGAGAGAATTTTAACTGACATTAACAGATTCTCTAGTCTTGTTTCTTTTGCAGGTACATGGCTACAAAAGGAGAAAAGGTTGTGACCAACATTACTTTAGCCGAGCTATGGGCTGAAGTAAAAGCACTTAGTATTCGAGTGGAAAACCTTGAAAGAACAGCTGGTACTTGGAAGAATGCCGGGGAAAAAACTAGTGATGGTTCTACCTTAAGACTTGTACATAATGGTTCTGTTTGTGAGGTTGAGTATGACGATGAAGTTTCTACTAACGTTCACCCCTTGCCTAGTGTTGTTAGTGATGTTTTGCAGGAATATGTGGACATGTTTCCCGAGGAGATGCCGAGTGCACTACGTCCATTGAGGGGGATAGAACACCAAATTGACTTTGTTCCGGGGTCACAAATTCCGAACAAACCCGCATATCGAAGCAATCCACAGAATGCTAAGGAGTTGCAACGACAAGTGGATGAACTATTGACTAAGGGGCTAGTTCGAGAGAGTATAAGTCCGTGTGCCGTACCGGTGATCTTGGTTCCAAAGAAAGACGGCACCTGGAGGATGTGCGTTGTTTCCGAGCCATCAACAAGATAGCGGTAAAGTATCGTCATCCTATTCCCAGGTTAGATGACATGCTAGATGAGTTTTGTGGTTCATGTGTGTTTTCTAAGATTGATCTTAGGTCCGGTTACCACCAAATCCGTATGACACCGAGTGATGAGTGGAAAACTGCATTCAAGACCAAGTTTGGTCTATATGAATGGTTGGTGATGCCTTTTGGTCTCTCCAACGCACCTAGTACGTTCATGCGATTAATGAATCATGTGCTTAAACCATTTCTTAATAAGTTTGTGGTTGTCTACTTTGATGATATCCTGATTTATAGTAGAAGTTTAGATGACCATGTTGATCACCTAAGGCAAGTGTTTGAAGTATTAAGAGCTGAAAAGTTATATGTTAATTACAAGAAGTGTGCCTTTTTTGTAGAGAAAGTTGTATTTCTAGGATTTGTTGTAAGTGTTAATGGTGTTGAAGTAGATGCATCTAAGGTAGAAGCTATTAGGGACTGGCCTACTCCTACTACTGCTTCACATGTCCTCGGCCTCTACCCCGTCCCCGGCCTCTCGCGGCTCTAGCAGGGGCGTGGGTGTCGAGTCATCAGATCCAACTGTATGTGTCCTCACCATCTGTGAGAGAATAGAAAGACAGAATATAGAATCCGAAGTCAACATCTCGCACGACAAGGAATCAAAGAAGTAAAGCTTTTCCTAACAGTTCCATAGCCTCTCGAAGATAAGTATAGATGTCTCCGCACCGATCCGCGAGACTCTACTAAACCTGCTTGTGATTCATAACACCTATGAGCCTAGAGCTTTGATACCAACTTGTCTCTAAGACTAGGTAAGCCTAACAATTTACGGAATAACTAAATATAAAATTGAACTCAAATCTCAACATATGAAATATAAACAAGAACTGCAATTTTAATAATTACAGCTCCCAAAACCCGGTAGAAATAAGTCACAAGCTTCTAAGAGAAAATACTAAGTGTCTCTATACATCAAAGTCTAAAGAGGATAACGAAACCAACATAATAAAGATAGAGGGGGGCTCCGAAGTCTGCGGACGCTGGTAGATGTACCTTGAAGTCTCAACGCATGGTCCAGCTCACTGATATCTGGTCTGGTAGGAAGAACCTGGATTTGCACAAAAAAATGTGCAGAAGTGTAGTATGAGTACACCACAATGGTACCCAGTAAATGTCAAGACTAACCTCGGTAGTGTAGTGACGAGGTCAGGTCAGGGCCCTACTGGTTTAAAAGAAAATCAAGGCAGAAGATATAACAATATTTTGAAATGACTGAGAATTTAAACAGCGCGAAATTTCAGAAACGGTAAATAGAGGTAAACAACAGGGACGCTCCCGAGGTACCGCCTCGCAGTCCCAAATGTAAAATACACAACATGGGGGATCTCTCGAGGTATCGCGTCGTAGTCCCAAAAGTAAATATGCAATAGAGAGATCTCTCGAGGTGCCGCCTCGTAATCCAAAAGTAAATATGCAAACAGGGGGATCTCCCAAGGTACCGCCTCGTAGTCCCAAAAGTAAATATGCAAACAGGGGGATCTCCCGAGGTACCGTCTCGTAGTCCCAAAAGTAAATATGCAACTCATAAATTATGGAAGCACGAATTTACGGCAAGTAAAGGTTAAAACACGTAGACATGTGATACCAGGCTAAACATAACAGTTACACATGCTAAGGCAACTCCGTTAAGGAATTTAAAAGAAGTCTACTCAGCAAGAACCAAAATTTTTCACAATTAGCCCGTGTATGCACTCGTCACCTCGCGTACACGGCACACATATCACAGATTGTTACAACGGTACCAAATCCTAAGGGGATGTCCCCCACACAAGGTTAGACAAGTCATTTACCTCAAACCTCGCTCAATCAATTGATAAGGATGCCTTTCCCTCGAATTTCCAACTCCGAATGGCCCAAATCTAGTCAAAAGCAATTACATACCATGAATACAACGACAAGAAACTAATTTAAATCATAAATCTACGACTTTAGCAAAGAATCAAAAATTGCCCCAAAAAGTCAACCCAAGCCTACGTCTCGGAATCGGGTAAAAGTCACAAAATACGA
Source organism: Nicotiana obtusifolia (assembly GCA_002018475.1). Classification (NCBI taxonomy): domain Eukaryota; kingdom Viridiplantae; phylum Streptophyta; class Magnoliopsida; order Solanales; family Solanaceae; genus Nicotiana; species Nicotiana obtusifolia. The sequence continues at coordinate 24,252 of MCJB01048801.1, forward strand.
ACACCCATTCGACCACGAGTCCAACCATACCAATTTTACCAAAATTCGACACCAAGTCGCTACTCAAATCCCCAAATTAAACTCTCCAAATCCCTAGCATCAAACTTCCAAATTCCACCATAAATACACGCAAACTAGGTGAAAATCAGTGGGGAGACAAGGTTATTGATCAAATATGAGTACAAGAGACTTACCTCAAGAAATCCCTCGAAAATGCTCTCAAAAATCGCCAAGACCCGAGCTCAATATGTTCAAAATGAAGCAAAAATCGCGAACCCTTGTATTGAAGTGTTCTACCAGAACTTCTGCTTCTGCAGAAGCTTAACCACATCTGAGGACCTCGCATCTGCAGATTCAAGGTCCTCTCCACTTCTGCAGCTTCTATCTCTTCCGCGGACAAGACGTTTGCTTCTGCAGCACTGGCTGCCGTTCCTTCACTCCGCATCTATAGAGCGGGCTCGCAGATGCGGAAGCCTTCATGCACCTGTGACACAACCCCAGGCCAAGCCCCAAATCCGCTTCTGCGCCTTGCCAGCCGCACCTGCGAGAATAGTTCCGCAGGTGCGATTGCACTAGAAGGCAAAAAAATCCTAGCTTGCTCCAAGTCCGATTTCGATCCGTTAACCATACGAAACTCATTCGAGGCCATCGGGACCTCAATTAAATTACCAACAAGTCCTAAAACATCATACAAACTTAGTCGAGCCTTTAAATCACATCAAACAACGCCAAAAATACGAATTGCACATCTATTTAAGCCTAATAAACTTTAAAACTTCAAACTTCTACATCCGATACCGAAACCTATCAAATCAAGTCCGATTGACCTCAAATTTTGCACACAAGTCATAATTGACATTACGGACCTACTCCAACTTCCGGAATCGGAATCCGACGCCGTTATCACAAAGTTCACTTCCGGTCAAACTTCCTAAAAATCATCCAATTTTTTCAACTTTCGCCAATAGACGCTAAAATGACCTACAAACCTGCAATTCGACATCCGAACACGCTCCTAAGATCAAAATCACTCTATGGAGCTATTGGAACCACCGAAGCTCATTCCAAAGTCGTCTTCACTCAATTCAACATACGGTCAATTCCTACGACTTAAACTTCCATTTTAGGGACTATGTGTCCCATTACACTCCGAAACAAAAAATAAATTCTCTTGGCAAGTCGCGTAGCCACAAAATAAAGTAGAGGGAGCAATAAATAAGGGTTCGGAGCTAATACTCTCAAAATAATCGGTCGGATCATTACGGCTATTTTATATGCAGTGTATTCAGATGTATTGTATTAACAATATTTTAGTTATTCTTGATACATGTATTCAGTATATTTTATTAGTTGTATTCACTGTATTCTATTTATATTCACTGTATTTCTATTTGTATTTAGTGTATTTACTATATTTCACTGTATTTTAAAATTAAATTCATTCACTTTTTATATTCTATTCTATTTTAATGTTTGTATTCAGTATATTTTAATGTTTATATCTTGTATCCATACACACTGTATGTCATGAATATAGGTGTATTCAGCTGTGTTAACACATACAAATCTTCGAAATACATAATATAGACAAAAAAATGTATTTATATAAAAATACAATGTGTTTTAGTGAATTTGTACATAATACAATATATTTGTATCATTGTATGTGACTAAATAACAAAGAGGAGGAAAAAGTTCGACGAAGATGGCGTTTTCCGGCCAAGAAGAGAAGAAAGTTCGTCGAATCCGTACAACAAATTTATGTTAATAGTTCATCACATTGCTTCTTTCCATTTGAAAAATTCACTCTTTTTTGTTTCCTGGCTTCCTTCTACTCTATTCTAATGTCTCATCGGCTATCAATATTAGGGCGTGTATCTTGAGATGCTCGAAGAGAGAGAGAGATTCTTCTTTCTCGTCGACCATCAATACTAGGGCTTGAGTTGCTCGAAGAGAGAGAGAAGGAAGAGTGAGACAAAGAAGAAAAAATCTGAGAGAGAATCTTGTGTTAATTGAAAGAAAGATAGAGAAAAAACATAAATATCATATTTCATGCCTCAATGGTAGTTATAACATAAATACCTATTTTGTTATAAAATATAAAAGGTAGCTATAGAAAATAATATTTTTAAAAATAATTTTGATTTATAATAAATAGGTGTATACCTTTGCTATATGAGGTACAATTTCCTTTCATAAACAGGAAATGACACTATATAGCCACTTTCAAAATAATAGTCAAGAATGAATATATATATATATATATATATATATGTATGTATGTATATTATTATAAAAATTATATAAATTTTATACACTTTTACGGTTATTGGATATAAATAGTTTATGCCACGAACTATAAGTTAGCTTTCCCGTCATAAACTGGATCATATATATAATGAAGTTACGTAAATCCAAGGGGGAAAAAAAGACGACGACATTTATGTCTTTTGCTTATCAAAATGAAAAAAAGTTGTCTTGATTTTGATGAAAAATTAACCAGGAATAAACACCAAGCTATTCATTATAAAACACATTATATAAGCAATCTAATATCCCCAATAAGTTAATTCCAAAAACTAACCATTAGGAGGACCAATGAAATTGCAAAACTTGTTTACCTTTGATGTCAATATAAACACCATCAGTCTTAATATACCAAATACACTTTCTATTATCACATCTTTTAGAATCCCTTTCAGCATCAAAAAACTCAAATTTCCCCTTTACTAATATACCTGATATCACACCACAAGTTGAAATCACTTTCTTTTTTCCCCCAGGATTTACATTTTGTGTCCAACTAAAGCCTTTACCAGCAAAAATAGGAGAAAATCCAATATCCAAACCATCCACCACACAATGCAAAATTATAGTACTCTTTAAACCATTCTTGATTTCTACAAAAAATGGAATTGAAGGATCTATTGAATTCGTCAATGTCGAAAATGTGGGGTGTAATAGAAAGAATATAAAAACTATAGGGACTTGGAACTTGAAAGACTTATTCATGTTTTCTTTCTCTTCTTTTGTTTTATGGTTTGCCTATTTTACCAAGTCCTGTTATATAATAGTGACATCTTTTTTATATGCTTGTGAAAATGGAAAAGTGTATTTAATTTGAGACAATCAAATAGAAATTATTGAGTCCCATCCTGTAAGAAAGAGTTATTCAAAAAACATAAATTGGATTAATTTCAGTGATGGATTACAACATTTAATCATATTTATTGTGAAGTGTGAACAAGCAAATTAGACTAAATGAGGAAAAATACTAATCTAAGGAAAACAATAGAGGGCGAGTAATTGCTGAAAAACGAAATGTAGGACGTGAATCTTTTAAAATTTCTTAAATGGAAAATGTGAGAAAATTTGGTTCATGATTTAAAGAATTACTTGTGTGTTATAACTATATATAAAAAAAATTCTTACTTCAGGAATTTGTGAAATTATATACCCGTAAAAGTTTTCTCATTTCAAATTTTGTTCCCTATCTCGTTGTTATCTCTAATTTCAATTGTTCGTGATAGATAATCGTAATATAAATAGGAAATTCTCCACACAGGAAATGGAATATCTGTAACAGTATAATCAATTAGTGACTGTTCGCTTTGAGCTATGCTTACGTGTCTTTAAAATGCGTCTAATTTCTTCTCTTTTTTATTTAAATACCAGATAATTTTTTTTTCCAAAAGAATTTAACCTCGCTGCATGCGAGAAAGGGCAGAGTTGTCAAATCTAATAGTTTTGGTTCAAATTTAATATTTATTTTTAAAATTTTATTCAATACATACAAATTATTAATTTAAAATCCAATAATTTAAAAGAAGTAAAATCTCAAATTCATAAAATTTAGCTCCACCTCTGTTATGCGAGCATTTTATGTTACATTGGCTAAGTAAATCACAAGAACAAGAGCGGTTTGCTTATCCAAGGAAAAGAAAAAGAAGTTCCCTTTAATTATGACAAAAACATAAACAGGAACAAACTCCAAACTATTCAATAGAACTCATAATCCAAGTAATGTAATATATCAATTATGTTAATTAAAAAAAAACTACTGTTACAAGTTACGTTGTTCGAAATCTTCAAAAATATTTTCGAATGTGTGTTGGATCCTCCAAAAGTAATGTATTTTTTAAGGAATAGTGCGGCAAGAATCCGCTCAACATAGATTAAGAGGACCAACGAAATTGCAAAACTTGTTTACCTTTGATGTCAAGATAGACACCATCAGGCTTAACATACCAAATAAACCTTCTATTATCACACCTTTTAGAATCTCTATCAAAATCAAAGAACTTAAATTCACCAAATAATGAACCAGACATCACATCACAAACTGAAATCACTTTCTTCTTCTTCTCAGGATTCACATATTGTGTCCAACTAAAGTCTTTACCAATTAGAACAGGAGCAAATCCAATGTCCAAAATCAGCCATTGGCAGAATAATTTTTTTTGCCTAAAGTCGCAATTTAGGTTCATGGAAATTGTATGCTCAAGTTAGTTAGCCTAAGGATTTACCTCAAACAAGAAGCTGCTAAGTTACATCTCCGTGAATTCTCAGATCTATTTGTTAATGTTGAAGATAAAGTCAGTAGTCATATTTATTGTTTATTTTTTTATCCATATACATATATACATTGATTATACATATATAATATATAAATTGTGTATATATTACGCTTTCACCGACTATTTTTAATTTAAACGGTTGGGTGTGCAGTTATTTGTGTTAATTCTTCATATATTTAAGACATTTGTATAAAATTTTAGTAATCCTTGGATCACAGAACAAACAGTGAAAGTTTGGGGCGCTATTATGCGTTAAAACTACATTTGGGTCCTAAAAGCTTATTTCTGAGGATTTCTCACTAGTTTAGTGACAATAGCAATTATAAGAGTTTTGAAGAGAAAAAGGGAAGACCAATGCACACGGTCCCGTTATGCACGGGGTTCGGAGAAAGGCAGGATTACAAGGGTTTATCGTACGCAATCTTACCCTGCATTTCTGTAAAATACTATTTTTATTGCTCGAACCCAAAACCTTCTGATCACATGGCAGCAACTTTACCAATTACGCCAAGATTCCCCTAAAATTTTAACTAGCATATTATTTTCTCATCAATTTATGTTATACGCCCTGACATTGTAGGTTTTTTAACTTAATAAGTTAAATTGACCGACAACAACATGTAATTCTATATCAAATTTGTTAAGACAAATTAAAAAATTAAGTAAATAACTAGTTATGCTAAAAATTCTTCGCATTAGCATTATAGGTAACTTATAGCATTTTTAGTCAAGTTTCTTTTTGGTCAAATGTGTTTTTTTTCCTTCAAAAATAAGGTGTTTGATCAAGTTTTTAGAAGGAAAAAAAATATTTTTGAGTAGAAGCATAAGCAGTTTTTGAGATACAAAAAAGTAGCTTCTCTTCAAATGTAATTTTTTGAAAAATACTTTTGAAAAAAATACATTTAGTACTTTTTAAAAGTTTGAACAAATACAAATTATTGCTCAAAAGTATTTTTTAAATTAATTTTACTAAGTACAAACTATTTCTCACTAAAAATACATTTTAAAAATTACTTTTTAAAAAAGTACTTTTCAAAATAAACAAATTTTAAACGCTTGACCAACAATCTATTAAACACTTTCTTTCCTAAGAAACTTTCTTTCCTTAACAAGAATCAATTGAGTAATAATTCAAACTCCATAGTAATTAACTCTAAGAGGTCCAGGAAAACTGGAAAACTTGTTTGCCTTGAATATTAAGAAACAATCCATCAGTGTTTACATGCCATTCACATCTATTATTCCCACACTTATGAGAATGTCTAATCTATATTTATATCTATATTATTATAAAAGTATGAATAATTTATGTTAAATATTAAACGATCAAAATATTTATGAAATATTGATTGACTTTTATAACCTTAAATATTTATATAATTTAAAAATATAAATACAAATCATCTAAGATTGGACATCTTTTTCGTTAAATTACACATACCCGAGCCTACAAAGTCGATTTTTGGTCAAATTCTTTTTTGAACTCCATCCTTTTGGACTCTACTCCTCACCACATCTTTCTTCGTAGCCTACTTATTCTTGGACAATAGTATATGCGTGTCTCAACTATGCTTGTGGCATGCTTTATGTTTTAGGTTTTCATTGTATAGTAAGACTTATTTTCTTATTAAAGGGAACTGTATTCTTCCACAAATATATTTAACTGTTTTTCTTTTTGTAGTTTGCAGATGGTTAATATGCTTATGGTATTCCATAAAATAAAGACAGAGAGGAACCAAATTTCATACCATAAAATATGCTTATGGTATTTCATAAAATGGATTCTACTCTTCATCGCCTATTTTTATGCTTCGTATTGTAGCTAACCTTTTTTTTTTTTAACAATAAAATGTTTGGTTCAGTTATTGTTCAGTTTGTATGAGATTCAAATTTATTGTAAGAATCCATGTAGAAAACGAATAAGCTGATTATTTCTATAAAAGAGGCCATTGATCCACATTATTCATCATAAACCTTTTAGGGAGTATTACCATAAAGTGTGGTATTGATGTCGAAAGAAGCAAAATTCTCTAAAGGTATTGTTAGTTTTCTTTATTGTTCCCGTTTTTCATAGTTGAGTAAAGCTATGGTTTAGAGTCATGTGTATGAATTAGAGAGAAATAACGTGATTTAAAAATTCTATAAAAAGTAAAAATAAAACAATGGCATCTTAACTTTTATTCTAATTGTTTTTGTGTCGTAATTCTTTATTTGTTTCATAGTTTTTAGTTTTGCATATCAAAGGCTTATATATTGACGTAGTATTTAGTTTAAATTTTATATATTAAAAGATAAAAAACTTGTGCTATTTAAAGTATTATGTTAGTGTAACAATATTGATTTTTCAGTATTTAAAAGATTCGTCTCATATTTTCCATGTAATCGTTTTATAGGCGCTTCCTATATACTCTTTTAGTGTTAATGCTTTTGTCCGGTTGAATTTCTATTCATATAATTGTTGAAACATATATTACCTGAATATATGAACACATGTATTACGTCATTGTTTTTGACAATATCTATTATCTGCTTGTCAATACATTATTTGCTATATTGAGCATTTATGATATCTTATAAATAATATATAGATTATTCAACTAAATTGGATATTGTTTTGCAGCTGATATGCGTTGAGCATTTTTTTAGCTTGTAGATAATAAATATATTAATCAACAATATTAGATAATATTTTGTAACTTTTTCTTATTTATTACAGGTATTTTGTAAAGGATAATGGAATCAAATTTGAAAAACCAATGTGTCCCTATAAAATAATTTTGAACCTTTTGGTATTAAATAGGTAATTAAGATATTGATTATTCAAAGACCAATAATAAAATATAAGAACGACAGAGGAGAGGGTTTGCGTTAGCATTTGAATTTATTGACGAAGAGGTAAGCTTCATTTTATATATTTATTTTGATATGATTTATTACTTATTTGTATTATTTTTAATTAATTTTAAATTATGATTATATTAATTTATAGGGGACAAAGATCCAGGCAGTACTTTTCAATAAAAATATTGAAGATTGAAAAGATTTATTTCAACAAAATAAATTACACTATAAATAGTCACGTGAAATGTACTCACTCTACATATTTATCCTTGCACAAGGAGTTGAAAATATCTTTTAAAAATTATACTATAGTTCAGGAATGCGCCAACCACTTTTCGACCATAAATTTTTCGAATAATTTTTTATCTAGAGGCAATAAAATTCACCATCAGAATATTATTTGATAATTTCCTTCTTACTATCTTTTGATAATACATTAGGTACTCTCGTTCTGACGTATGTAAAGTATTTCATGTTAGTTCCTTTAACAGTTACTATGTAACTTATATGTGGTTTTTCTTAATATTTTGTACATGCGTAATTTGCATACTGATAAAAGCAAAGCAACCATCAATCATGGGAGAATAAAAGAGGCTCGAAATAATAGTAACATATGAAAGATAAGTAAAAATTAGTTAAATTATTTAATATTTATATTAAATAACTAACAACAAATAGAATGATTACTTATTTCTTGCAACTATTATATATTCCAATTGTGAAATTTACGTTTGACTGTTACCAATGTGAAGTCATTATTAACGTGCAACGCACGTTTATAGGAACTAGTTAATATAAAAGCATGAATACGATGTTGGTTAACAAAAATAGCCTAAAATTTTAATTGACTTTTATATACATGTTGGACGTAATTGTAACACTCAAAATCTTTAACTATTTGCGTGGAATTCTAATACCAATCAAGTAAATGTCCTACTTATTTAAGAAGTTGCAAAGCCATACCAATTTGACATGAATAAGAACACAGATCCATCTCTTTCCGCTATATAAAGGGCAACAATGCTTACATGTTATTTTGATCATAAGTGCAGAGCATTGACCCTGATCTCCCCAGTGAATCCTATAAAATTAGGACAAAAAAAGAAGTTTGAGTAGGACTAAGCTTCTTTGTTGCTGTGTCTTATTTTCCTCTACCATTGGTAAGTGTTCACACCAAAATATCGATGGCACTCCGATCATAAATAAATGTGTAGTTGCAAAGAGAAGTATATATAATGGGGTGAGAAGTAGAAAATTGATATTTGTGTAGTTCAAATAAAGGGTCTATGACTTGCCATATTTACGGTGTCTTTTTAGAACAAAATTACTCCAAGTTAAAGTATATAAAAACTTAAAATATCTATATGCTTTGATTTTTATTTATAAGTTAATCAAATATTTTAAAATTATGTCTTGTGTTAAAAGTCTATTATCTTTGCATATAAATTTAATAACAGTAGTGTCGTGCGAGGCTAAGGCTGTGGCCCACGGTGGGCCTGGCCCGGGACCGGCACGGGCCCGCGGTCCCAATGGGCCTAACTGGCCTAGTGGTCCGGTCCCCCGTGGGCCTGGGCTTTTAACGGGTAAGGCCCGTCACGGGCCGGGTAGGACAAAAGGCCCGGCAGGCCCAACGGTAATTTAAAAAAAAAAAAAATTAAAAAAAATAAGCCAACGGCCAGATTTTTAAAATCTAGCTGTTGGAGCCTCAATTTGACCGTTTGAGCTTCATAAAATAGCCATTTTGGCCCCCAAACTTTTTATAAATACACTTTTTACCTATTCCCACCTATAAATACCCCCCATTCTTTTATTTTTAACTCACAAATTCTCTCAATCTCTCTCAATCTCTCTCTAATTATTTTCATAAGTACTTACTTTATTATTTCAATTTCGTGAAAAATTGTGAAGTTGGTGAATTGAAGTATTAAAGTCTTCAAGTCTTCAACAATATTCAATTTTCAATAAGTTGTTCTTCAATTCGGTAACCTCGTTCCAACTCTTTAATTTTTAATATATTGTTGTGTTTGTTTTAATTAGTTTAATTATAATTAATATATTGTTGTGTTTGTTTTAATTAGTTTAATTATAATTATTATGGATCTTTCATTGAAAAAAATATTTGGTGGTAAGGGTAAGGGAAAATCTAAAGTTGGCCAATCTAGTAGCCAAGCTACTCCTCCTCCTCTTGTTACCCGTCCTTCTCGACCTATTATTCTATGTAGTGATCACCCTTGTTTTCAATTTTTCGATAGTCAATATTATCATGATGTTACACCCGGTAATCAATTAGATGACCAAACAATGAACGCTCTTTATGGTAATGAATATAATGTTGTAGATGAAAACCAACCCGATTTAGATGAAACGCAACCCGATTTAGAAGATACACCTACTAGTCCTAATAATAACCCAACTGATGACCCTCCTGTAGAAACCCCTCCATTTGATAGAAGACCCCTAGACGGGCCGAACCATCTCTTGTTTGGCACTTTTTTACTCAATTAAGAGAAGAAAATAAAGCTAAGTGTAAAAGTTGTGGGTCTTTGTTGGCTCATAAATATACTGGCAACCGTAGCGGTACGGGTAGTTTAACTAGGCACATAATGAAACACCCTAGAGATAAACAGAGATACTTACAAATGAAAGCTGCGGAACAGGGGACGGGCGCAGGTAATCCGGTTATAACTAGTGAAGGTTCAAACTTAGTCCAACCCGGAATTAACACCGTTACCGGTGGAATTTTATACTACGATCCAAACAAGGATCGTGAAGAACTAGCAAAAATGATAACAGTTATGTGCTTACCATATAGCTTTCCTTCGAACCCCCATTTTATACAATATATTAGGAAAATTTATAATCCTACATATAAAGGATGGCCTCGTGCTACCGTGAAGGCCGACATTTACAAATATAAGCATGAATACGAACAATATTTGCGATATCTATTTACCCATATAGATTGTCGCATTGCAATTACTACAGACATAGGTAGAAGTGCCAATGACTGTGACTATTTAACCGTTACCAGTCATTGGATAGACGAGGACTGGATAACGCAGAAACGCATTATCGCATATAGAATAATTAACTCACGCCACACTGGTAAATTTATAGCTAGCACGGTAACAGACATTTGTAGATATTTTTGCATTACAGATAAAATAATGTCTGTTACCATGGATAACACGTCTAGTAACACTCACGCAATAACCATGCTTACAACTACTCTAAATCCCTCATTTTCTAATATTTTTCATGTTAGATGCATTTGTCATATTTATCATTTAATTGTCGGGGACGGAATGAGCTTGTTAAACATAGAAATTGAAAAGGTAAAAATGGCTCTCAACTGGCTATTCTACTCAAACCGTAGAAGTAGACTTAGGGAATATTTTAAAAAATGTGATGAATGTGGCCTTAATGAAAGAAAGGTTCCTAAACCTTGTCCTACTAGATGGAACTAACATGTACGAAAGTCTAATAGTTGCGTATGAATATAGACATCCAATTACCGCAACCTACAATGCTTGTGTAGGTGGCGGTGACATTTATCAAGACGAAGAACACCTAAATAATCAAGATTGGGGTAATGTTAAAATACTTAAAGATTTTTTAGAAGTAATTTCTGTAGCAACTAACGACTTATCTGGCCAATATAATCCTACTATTTCTAACTGTTTAGTTTATATTGCTGCACTTACAAATTTATTTGATCAATTTTCTGCGGGTGGTGACCTTTATCAAGCTGCCATTGATTGTATGAAAGAAAAATTTTAAAAATATTTTTTCCTTATCCCCTCTATTTATGGCGTTGCCGCCCTACTAAACCCTACCATGAAATTAGGATGTCCCCAATTTTGGTATACAAAAATTTATACCTCTTTGTCACTTTCGCCTGAGGAATTTGCTTCACTTGAAGATGCAAAAGCCTCAATTCAAATAAATGCACAGACAATTTATAGTGCATATCAAGTTGCCTTAGATCATGCTAGACCCAATATTCCAACTCCTACTTCGTCCACTTCACGACCAGGTAAAAGAACTGCGGGCATAAAGGCCCTCAGTGCTTGGACGGAGTTCAGGGGTTCCCAAGGTGGGAATATTGGTGATAGTTCACAACTAAATGAGCTTCAAGTTTATTTGTCGCAGGGACATGAATCAGAGAATCCCGACGGCTCCTTCGACGTTTTGGAATGGTGGAAGGACAAACAAAAACACTATCCGATTCTTTCAAGGATGGCTCGAGATATATTAACCGTTCAAGCTTCAATGGTGGCATAGGAGAGTGCTTTCAGTCAAGCGAGACTTCAACTCGGTGATCATAGAGCGT
>MCJB01048801.1:36290-81106 GCA_002018475.1 Nicotiana obtusifolia
TTTTTTTGCAATTTATTTTGTCTTTAAATATGATATGGTATATATATATTATAATACATATAAACTATATATATATACACACATATATATATATATATACATAATATAATTGTAAATATATACATATTATATATAGACAATATATACAATATATACAACATATATATACAATATTACAAGGCTTATATTAGACTTATATATATATATATATATAATACATATATAAACAATAAACTATATATATACATTATATACAACACTTATATAAAGCAATATATATATATATATATATATATATGTAGTTTATGTGTATTACATATATATATATATACATATATAAACAATAAACTATATATATAAACTACATAAGGCATTATATTATATATATAGTTTATATCTATATATATATAGATATATATATATATACATTATATGCAACACTTATATAAAGCAATATATATATATATATATATGTCTTATACATATACATATATATTGTATATATGTATATATATACAACATATATATACAATATATACAAGACTTATATAGGCAATATATTTATATATGTCTAATTGCAATCTATATTAGTATATGCATATATAGTTTACAAGAAATTTTCGTTGATTAAAAAAAAAGGCCCGTTGGGCCCGCGGGTCCGACCCATTTAGCCCGGGCCCATGTGGGCTTAGGCCCGTAGCGGGCCGGTCCCTATCCACAGGCCCGCCAGGCCCATTAGGCCCAGGCCCGCGGTGGGCCACAGCCTTATGCGAGGCACGTGATATATAGAGACTAGTATTATCAAAAAGAACAAACTGGAGTGTGTACACGGGTTAAATATGGCAATTTACCGGGCCTAGCTATGTTGATTCACTTCATGCCATTAATTGAGTTATCATAATATGTTATATTCATCATCTTTAGTCTATCTTCACATGCTTTACTTGTCTTACCTCTTATTTGTTAATTGACTTTACATGCCTAGTTGAAATTATTATTTTCTCTATTCCGTATTCATTATTTAACTGTTGAGTTCCTTACTTGAAATTGTTAATTCTTCGAATATCTTGTTGTTGAAATTGGTATTGAGCTATAAAGGTCGTGATTCACATTGAGGCAAAGTTGTTCGAAATACTATTCTTGTTGAGTTATTCATTTTCGGTTGTTATTGTTGAGGCTCTTATGCATATTGTGATTGATCCACGGGCTATTTATTGTGGAACACCATTGTTGTTGAATTCTTTAGCAAGTTGTGATATTAGGCACTGGAGATCCGGTTTGTGGTACGTTGTGATATTGATAGGCATGCAGTGGTATAAAGTTTTGGGGTTGAAATGCATGCGGTGAGATAAGGTTGGTTTGATACATATGTTGCTACTAGGGGAACTACTTGAAGCCACGCGGTATGATAAAGTGGCTAAAACGTAGCTATTTCGGAAAAATAATTTTAAAAACTAAATACAGGCTCCACGCCTGTAGGAGATTCTATTATTGTTGACTGTGTGTATCGGTCGTGTTTAGTTGTTCTTGGTGTTTTTGAGACCATAGCTGATCTATTGTTGCTCAATATGGTAGATTTTGATGTTATTTTGGGCATGAACTGGTTGTCGCCCTATCATACTATTCTCGATTGTCACGCCAAGATGGTGACTTCAGCTATGCCAGGTTTGTCGAGGTTGGAGTGGAGGGGTAATTTTGATTATGTTCCTAGCAGGGTAATGTCCTTCCTTAAGGCATATCGGATGGTTGGGAAGGGGTGTAATGCTTATCTAGCCTTTGTGAGGAATGTTAGTGTTGACACTCATACCGTGGAGTCAGTTTCGGTAGTGAGGGACTATCCTGATGTCTTTCCGACGGATCTTCCAGGCATACCGCCCGATAGGGATATCGATTTTTGTATTGACTTGTTACCGTGCACTTAGCCATTTCTATTCCACCATATCGTATGGCCCCGTGGAGTTGAAGGAGTTAAAAGAGTAGTTGCAAGAGTTGCTTGATAAAGGTTTCATTCAGCCCATTGTATCACCTTGGGGTGCTTCGGTCTTGTTTGTAAAGAAGAAGGATGGTTCTATGCACATGTGTATTGATTATCGGTAGTTGAATAAGGTTACAATGAAGAACAGATAACCATTGCCATGCATTGATGAACTATTTGATCAGTTACAGGGTGCCAAATGTTCTCAAAGATTGATTTGCGGTCAGCCTATCATCAGTTGAAGATTCGGGATTCAGATATTCTGAAGACTGTCTTTAGGACTCGGTATGGTCATTACGAGTTTCTTGTGATGCATTTTGGGCTGACCAACGCCCCAGCAGTATTCATGCACTTGATGAATAGTATATTCCAGCTCTGTCTTGACTCATCCGTCATTGTGTTTATTGATGACATTCTGGTGTACTCCCGGAGCCGGGAGGATCATGAGCAGCACCTGAGGATCGTGCTCCAGACCTTGAGAGAAAAGAAGTTGTATGCAAAATTTTCAAAGTGTGAGTTTTGGCTTGATTCAGTGATGTTTTTGGGTCACATGGTGTCGAGCGAGCAGATCAAGGTAGACCCAAAGAAGATTGAAGCAGTGCAGAGTTAGCCCAGACCATCTTCAGCTATTGAGATCCAGCGTTTTCTAGGTTTGGCAGGGTATTACCATCGTCTCGTAGAGAGATTCTCATCTATTGCTTCACCTCTGACCAGATTGACCCAGAAGGGTGCTCCGTTTAGGTGGATCGAGAAGTGTAAGGAGAGCTTTCAAAAACTCAAGACTGCTTTGACTACAACCCCAGTATTGGTGTTGCCTACGAGTTCAGGGTCTTACACTGTGTATTGTGATGCGTTGCATGTTGGCCTCGGCGCGATGTTGATGTAAGACGGTAGGGTGATTGCCTACGCGTCTAGACAACTGAAGATGCATAAGAAGAATTATCCTTTTCAAGACCTGGAATAAGCAGCTATTGTTCTTGCCTCGAAGATTTGGTGGCACTATTTGTAGGATGTCCCTTGCGAGGTCTATACCGATCACCGGAGTCTACAACATTTGTTCAAACAGGAGGATCTTAACTTGCATTGCGGAGATGGTTAAAGTTGCTTAAGGACTATGATATCACTATTCTATATCATCCTAAGAAGGCCAATGTGGTGGTCGATGTCTTGAGTCGAAAGGCGGAGATCTTGGGTAGTTTAGCATATCTACCGGCACGGGAGAGACCATTAGCATTGGATGTTCAGGGCTTGGCCAACCAATTCGTTAGATTGGATGTTTCGGAGCCAAGTTGAGTTTTTTTCTCGGTCTTCTCTATATGATCGCATTAGAGAGCATTAGTATGATGACACCCATTTGTTTGTCCTCAAGGACACGGTTTAGCACGGCGATGCTAAGGAGGTTGATATTGGGGTGATGATGTGTCGTGGATGCTGAGCCGGCTATCTGTGCCCAATATAGATGGTTTGCGTGAGTTGATTCTTCAGGAGGCTTACAGTTCGCGGTACTCCATTCATTTGGGTGCCGCTAAGATGTATCAGAACTTGAGGCAGCACTATTGGTGGAAGAGGATGAAGAAAGACAAAGTGAAGTATATATCTCGATGTCTAAAATTTCAGCAGATGAAGTATGAGCATCAACGGCCAAGTGGGTTGCATTAGAGGCTTGAGATTCCCGAGTGAAAATGGGAGCGAGTCACCATGGATTTCATTGTTGGGCTCCCATGGAAGAAGTTTGATGTAGTATGGGTGATTGTGGATAGGTTGACCAAGTCAGCTCATTTCATTCCACTGGTATCTACTTATTCCTCAAAGCAGCTGGCTCAGGTCTATATTCGCTAGATTATCAGACTTCATGGCGTACCAGTATCCATCCTCTCTGACCAGGGTACGTAGTTTACATCACAATTCTGGAAGGCCGTACAGCGTGAGTTAGGCACATGATTTGAGTTGAGTACAACATTCCACCCTCAGATAGACAGACAGTTCGAGCGCACTATTCAGATATTGGAGGATATGTTTCGTGCCTGTTATGGAGTTCGGGGGTTCTTGGGATCAATTATTGCCACTTGTAGAGTTTGCCTACAACAACAGTTACCAATCGAGCATTCAGATGGCTCCGTATGAGGCCTTGTATGGGAGGCGGTCTCGGTCTCCAGTGGGTTGGTTTGAGCCAGGTGGGACTAGGCTATTAGGCACTGACTTGGTACATGTGCTTTGGAAAAGGTTAAATTGATTCAAGATCGGCTTCGTGCAGCCCAATCAAGACAGAAGAGTTATGCGGATCACAAGGTTCGCGATGTTGTGTTCATGGTTGGAGAGCTAGTCTTGCTCCGGGTTTCGCCAATGAAGGGTGTTACGAGGTTCGGGAAGAAGGGCAAGTTGAGCCCTAGGTATATCGAACATTTTGAGATTCTTGAGAGGATCGGTGAGGTGGCTTATAAGCTTGCACTGCCACCTAGTCTAGCTGCAGTTCATCCAGTATTTCATGTTTCTGTACTTTGGAAGTGCCACGGTGATTTGTCTCATGTCAGAAGTTCATAGTTTCAATAGGCTTGAATTGGGTTGGGATTCGTTGAATCGATGTTGTTTTATGTGATTTTTGGCCTCGAGTAGGTCTGTTATGTGTTCGGGAACTTGTTGGTGTATTCGAACGGGGTCTCGGGGGCCCGGGGTGTGATTCAGATTGAATCCAGAACAATTTTGGACTTGATCAATTTGCTAAAGCATCTGCCATTCTGTTGTCATCGCGACTGCGGTGGGAATGGCTGCTGGTGCGAGTGGTGAAGCACAGAAATGGAAAGGGGCAGCCCAGGTCTGGGCTCGCAGATGCGGACACCTGGGCGTAGGTGCACCTCTGCAGGCGCGGACTTTTCTTCCACAGAAGCGGAATTTGGGATAGGCCTTGGGCAGGACTGTAGATATGGTCGATTTCTCTGTAGAAACGGGCTCGCAGGTGCGAGCAAGTGGTCCGCAAAAGCGAAAGCTAAGGACCTTAGTGAGAACCGCACATGCGATGGAAATTTCGCAGGTGCGGAGCCGCAAATGTGGTTGTGGTTTCGCAGTTGCGAATTAACTAGGCAGAAAAGGGCTAAGTTCGAGGGTTTGATCTCATTTTCATTTTTGGATATAGAGAGCTTGGTTTGTGGCAATATTTCGAGATTTTTTCAAGGAAATCATCGGAGTAAGAGATTCTAACGCAGTTTTGGCATATTTCTTGAATACATTGTTATTTTCATCATTTAATTTGTGATTTGAGTTGGAAAATTGGGAAAAATTTATGAAAACTTCTTAGGCTAAATTTTGGAGATTTGAATGGTGATTTGAAGTCAGATTTGAGTAATTCTTGTATGGTTGGACTCGTTATCGAATGAGTGTTCAGATTTTGTAATTTTGGTAAGGTTTTGAGACGCGAGCTCGGGGTTGACTTTTTGAGTTGACTTTTTATTTCTCTTTAAAGTTCGTAACTTTATTGTTCGCAAAAGCTTCCTGTAGTTTATATTTATGGTATGAAGTTGTTTTGGATAGATTCGAGCCATTTAGAGTTTGATAATCGAGGGAAATGTCTACTAGTGGATTGAGTAGCGTGTTTTGAGGTAAGTGTCTTGCCTAACTTTGTGTTGGGGAACTACCCCTTAGGATTTGGTATTGTTGTGTTAATTGTGATATGTGAAAGTCGTGTACGCAAGGTGACAAGTGTGTACACGGGCTAAATATAGTAATTTACCGGTCCTAGCTATGTAGATTCACTTCATGCCTTTATTGAGTTATCATAATGTATTATATTCATCATATTTACTCTATCTTCATATCCTTTACTTATCTTACCTCTTACTTGTTAATTGCCTTTAGATGCCTAGTTGAAATTATTATTTCCTCTATTCCGTATTCATTATTTAACTGTTGAGTTCCTTACTTGAAATTGTTAATTCTTGGAATATCTTGTTGTTGAAATTGGTATTGAGCTAGAAAGGCCGTGATTCACATTGAGGCAAAGTTATTATTGTCACGACCCAAACCGAAGGGCCACGACGGGCACCCGATGCCTAACTCAATCGAGTACCAACGTAACGTATTCTTCTTATCATATTATCATGGATTAATGAGCCGAAAGGCCGTCATGAGATAACTAGAATTAAACATAAGAGAATACAAGACATAGGACGATCCAACATGGTATACAAACTTATAAATGGGACATACGTGCCTATAAGACTGAACTGATCATTTGTACACTCAAAACATAGGCTGACAAGGCCATACAATCATCCATATATATGACATCTGTCTACAAGCCTCTAAGAGTACGTAAATGTCATAAAGGCCGTGACAGGGTCCTGCCATGCCAATCAATACATGTCAAAAACATACTTACTAAATAGGCAACTCCGAGCAAGTGAAATGCAACAACACCTTCCGCTGAGCTGATAGCCTACTAGGAGGACTGTCAACTTGTCTGGACCTGTGGGCATAAAATGCAGATTCCCCAGGCAAAAGGGACGTCAGTACAAATAAAATACCGAGTAAGCAAGGCATGAAAAGTAGTATATAAAAGATATGAAAGAAACATGGAGTAAATGACTCAACCTGTAAGTTTGAATAGCTTTGTGAATCATGAGACATTTATAATGTCATGCATATGCGTATAAATGTCATATCATGCATAGGTATATGCGTACATAACATATCAAGCCTTTAAGGGCATCCCATCATATCATTTCAGTCTCTGTGGGTGAAATCATCAACGTATACCAACTGATCAAGTGGTGGTGCGTATATAATGCCGTAACCTTTCCCCATACCCCAAATACATATAATATACGCGTATATAACGCCATCTAGTCATGGGTCAATGCACATGTATAAATGAATGTAATGCATAAGAAGTAAGTCAATAAGATCTCTTGGGATATCATAGATTAATATGCCTTCGGTTAATATCACAAAATAAACTTTATCAACTTATGTATTTTTTTAGACCCATGAACAGACGATATAATAATAGGACATATGGGGGATCAAGAACATAGGAAATCCTAATACTTCTAAAAAATAGAGTCATTTGTGAAAGTTGCGGTTTGCTCGTTTTATTTGTATCGTGTAGATCATGCCAAAAGGAAAGAAGGGATAGCGTTGGCATAATTTAACCTCGTTGAGTCCTTAATACCTTCCAAGCAACTCTTCAAACAAGTAAAGTCAATCTACCATAGCATAAAGAGAGTCAAAATCAGTGTTGAGTAAAGGCTAAGTTCGTAACTTAAGCTAGTAGCTCGTTTGCGTAAATTCGGCAGCATCTTCCCTGTAACAAGGGCCTCCTCCAATACTATATACCAACAACAATAACCAGAGCAATCTAGAAACATATAAGTATCAATAACAAGACACCATATAACAACAACAAGTCACACCTATTTCATGACGAGCGACAAGCTCCAATTAAAATCCGACACCATAGAAGTGACTTAAGCTAATCTTCACTTCCAATCTCAAGTTTTATATGTTCCTTTCATCAATTCACTTGATAAACATATAGACATGCTTAACAACAGAACCCGTATCATAATAAAGTTATTTTCTCTAATTTTCAGCCATCATAACATATATATATATATATATATATATATATATATATATAAAATCCAACAAAAGCTAACACCATCTCTTCCCCTTTCAAGTGCTATCGTGTGATCTTTCACTCCAACACCACAATCAACATGTAATTAATCTTAAACAGAATAAAAAAAATATTAAACATACCTTAGACAGTAGATACAATTCTAACCCTAAGTTTAACTTAGCTCACCATCATTCTTATTCACGTCACTACATCATAGAGGGGTTATTCTTCACCTTGGGCTAACTTTGATGTTGGATTATGGTGTAATTTATTTGAAATTTTCTTAGAGCCTTACGGGAACTGTTTGGGAGGGTTTGGAGAGTGTGAGGATGGAAGGAGGTCGAAAAATGAAGAAATTTCATCCCATAAACGAGATAAGAATATGTAAAGGTTGGCCACGACCAAGTGGGCCCCATAGGGGCTGCCTGTGTAGTCTCGCGAAAATGCGAATATCTCTCTACGCCCGATGCCGTTTTGAACGGTTTAATGCTTTAGAAAATAGAATCATAGATCTTCAATTTGGTAGGTGGATCATCCCGTAATTCCAAAAATATTAGGAGAAAAGCTCAGCTATATTTGACCTAAATTTCAGCACATTTATAAATGTAACTTGTGCTGACTTTTGCCAACTTTTGTTCCACAACTCGCTTGACTTCAAAACGTAATACACGACTATCATACGACTAAAATAACTCATAAAATAAATATAATGTTAGGCAGCCTAGTCTCACCCCAAAAGTAAATGTTATAAAATTCCCAACTTGTCGACTTTCGACGAAACTTATTTTCTTCAATTTGTTTAGCTTCTAAGCCGTTCAACCCTCTTGGAACTTGTTATCCATGATCTTAAAGATTTGTCACCTCCAAGGTTACATGATAAACTTACTTTATGTACTTTCTAAGACGATCTCATTTATGAGCTTTCAATTAACTTACGACATACTCTCATGTATGAAAACATAGGGGATAATAGTTGTGAACAACTAATTTTTGACCACACCCAAATTCTATACTATTTTAGTGCAAATATTTATTTTAGGTCTAATCTTAATATTTTAAACTTTTATCTTACTCTTAAAAAAAAATAAAATAAAAAAAACTACAAAAATACTCACATTCTTAGAGTATGAATTTTATTTCTAAAAAGAAAAATCAAATCAAAATATTATATATATATATTACCTTCATTTTATTTAATTAAAAAAGAGTTAGTAACAAGTTTAAAAAAAGATACTAAAAACTAACGAAAACAAAAAAACACTACAAAAAATGAGTAAATCTTAAAAGATACAAAATGAATGATTATCCTAACTAAAAAACCCACGATTGCCTCCTCCCCAGCTCCATTTTCCCAAATTCCCTCACTATCTCCTAATATATCTCTTCCTAACTCCTTAATCCAATGCCCTAACTTCCCCCCATCAGCTCACGTCTCTCACCCCTACTTCCCACTTCCCCCACTCATCTCACCATTAACCCACACATCTATATATAATACACTCACATTCACATGAAGGGGGAGGAGCAATATTTTGAAAAAGACACAAACTGTGAACAGAAAGGGGGAGAGATCAGAGAAGATGGAAAATAAAGAGAGAGAGGGAATAAAGACTTGAGGAAAAGATTTTATTGAGTTGAGAGTTTGAGAAACATTTGGCTTCTTCATTTCTTTAAAGAAACTTTAGAAAGAAAAATGGAGTTTGAATAAGAGCAAAGATCCGAGCGGACGTTTGGTTACTGCTTTGGTTTCGATTCTGAGTTTCTGTCTCCTTTGGCTGCTGTCTTTTTCATTTGGAATTTTTGAAACTGAAGTTTGGACCAGTTTTTACTATTATTGGTAAAGAAGCTTCACATTACAGGTTTTCTTCTAATCTTTTGTTTAATCTATTTTAATGTGTTTGTTGGAACATAAACTGTAAATAGCTATTTTATAAGAATTAAGATCTATTATAAAGTTGTTGTGTTGCGATAGTTTATATCTCATTTATTATCTGAGTAGTATTTGAGTTTTTATCTTTCTCTTAATTCCTGTTGTGTATTTAAAATATTATTCCTTGAATTATGAGTATGTAAGTATTTTCTATTTACTGTTTTGGCTAAAACATTTTCTTAAATTTTTGGTGATAAAATAATATCATTGTTAAATGGGTAAGAATAGTTCAAACAATAAAGTTATATCTGATGCCATGAAATCTATTAATAAGAAGTAATGAAGCTAAAGATCAAGTCCATCATGAGTTTTTATTTTAAAACTAGAATACTACTTCTAAAAAAACATAGTTTTACTTCCTTTCATGAGTTTATGTAAAATCCTTGTAGTCTGTTTTGGGTTTGGAGTTTATTTGAATTTTTTCTTTTTCTTAAATTTTTGCAAAATACTCACGTTACAAGTTTCAATGGAAGGTTGTGATATTTCCATTGATTAGTTTTCTTAGTTTTACGTTGATCTATCTTCCAATGTGACTAATAGTGAATATCTTATTTGGTTCAATTTGTAATTTGGTTTTTTTTTTTTTTAATATTCTTTTATTTTATCATGCTTGGTTTCTGGTTTGGAATTGTTTGACATTTATTCTTTTATTTTTGTGTTATGATGATATCGAAAAAATGCAGCTCATTGAGACATTTCAAGGATTGTAATATAAAAAATTAATTGTGAGCATTACTAAAAAAAGGTAAATTGCGGAGGGTATAAGTAGCTTCCGCAATTTGCGGCAATATATTAACCCCCACAAAATTATACAATTTACGGGGTTATAAAACTTCCGCAACCCTAAAATAATAGCGGGTAATTTATTTCACACTCCCTTCTTTTTTTTCCATCTTTTCAGTCTAAAAACTTCCGACTTTCACAGATACTTCACTCTCTTTCTCTCTCTCCGCAGGAACTCATTGTTAATTTGCTCTTTGAATTAACAGCTCTTTGAATTGAAATTCGCTCTCTGCAAGGTATTTTGGTTTTGGATTCATTGTTAATTTATGTTAGATGCTTTTCGATTCCGCCACTAAATCCTCTCGCTTGCCATTTTACCCATTTGATGAGACCTAGCCATTTTGCTGTTGTGAATAGTTGAAGGGCGATTCTTATATATCCAAAAAAGAAAAGAAAATCTATTTTCATACATTTCCCCAATTACTACTTTTGTGTTAGATGCTTTGTGTCACGATCCACTTTAGGATTGTGACCGGCGCTTAGGAGCAAGTGCTCCCAAGTAAGCTTCATCGAAAATTTTACAGAAAATCGGACAGAGTTTCCCTTGTTTTTGGACCATCCCAAAAACTTTCCTGTCTCAAATCAATAACCAAACATCCTAATATTATACCGAACAATTGACAATTTGTCAATTAACCAATACAAGTCTCCACCATAACTAAACCACCAACTAACCACTAGAAATATTAATTTATCTCCAACTTTGATAAATGAGAACGATACTCAACATAAGTCTATAATAACGAAAGAATACGCATGACACTAAAATAATGATTATGGAGCGACTCTAAAAGTTCAATGAAAAGATCATAACAATAAGTAAAATCTTTGCCCCCGCGAACAAGTGCGAGGTTCACCGATAAAATATCAACTTGTGCGCTCTAATTAATGAGATCCTCGCCTGCGTCAACTGCTGTCTCTGTAAAAAAATTTAGCGGGGAATGAGTCGCTAGCTCAGTGAGTAATAACACTTAACCACAACCGTCTTTATTTGGGGACAAGTCAGAAACATGCTAGTATCTCAAAGAGAAAATAACATAAAAATGCCCTTTCAGAAACAATAAATAATTTTCAATCTCATCACGCTTTTCTTGTAGTAAAATATAATTAACAATTCAGTAATAAGCTCGGTAATCACTGTATAATAGCAGTATTTACATTTTGGGAGGTTTCAATGAACGGATCATGTAATCGGTATAACTGTGGACTTCTTTACCAGAAGTCATTTATAACGGTAGTCCCTACTCGAGGAAAATCGGTAACATATTCATATTAAGAATCATGTATAAATCATGCAAGTTATGAAAACACAAATTGCGGTAAAATTACTACTCACAGTACTCGTGCCGAATTCCAAATGCTTCACCTCGAACAATTCGTACAACTTCCTCCAATTCAATCTTTCAAAGTGCTTCCAATCCAAAATTATATTAAAAGAATGGACTCTGCAGGAAATTGACCACGGACCAAAAATCACGAACAGACCACCTCTTGATCGGAAATCGAACTCGACTCGAACCAGGGAGAGCACCGAAGCACAGAGAGCAGACTACAACTCTGAGTTCGGATCTTGAAATCCGGACGGCGCAATTTCTTGAGACTTGTGGCTCTTTTTTCGCAGAGATAAAGAGGGGCGGAATATGTTGTGGTATTTTGGTGATTCACAACGTGAGAGGTGGCTAAGAGATAGAGGTTATGGGTCCTTATTCATGGTGGTGTAGTTGAGTATTTGAAGATGGTGAAAAGGTAAAATAAGGCGGCGACTAGGGATTTTTCGTTGCTTGCCCTGCTCTCTATTCGTTCCCCTTTCTTTTGCTTTTCTTGTAGTTGTGGCTTTGACCTTCTTTTAGTTAAAGTAGGTTTCTTCCTCTCTCTCTCTTTTTTTTTTTTTTTTTAATTTGTTTATTTGTTACTTTATTTTTTCTTTTTGTTTTGGACTTAAATTATTTTTTAAATGACCAATATATCCTCACCTAAAATATTGGGGTATTACACTTTGTTAATTGAAGTATTCTAGCATCTGGCGCACTCAGATTTTGTACCAAATTTTTCCTACATTTGTACCAGATTTTTCCTAGGTTTGCACCCTAAGTTCATACTTTTGTACCAGTTTTTTCCTTTCTTCATTGTTAATTGAAGTATTTTTTTAAAAGTTGTGAATAATTTCGAAATTTATATGCACCTTTATGCATGCACGAATGGTAAATCATAAGAGAAGTTCTCTTTTTTTGCTTGTTCTTCGCTAAAATATTAGTTAACTTTGCTGAAGTTCTAAGGATTTGAATTCCAATATTTTTTTGACTTAAAATCAGTATGCATTTTTTTTCTTACTTTTGGTCGATCCTTAAAAAATCTAAAGTCACATTTATTATTTAGAGTTTTGACAGTGAAATTACCCTGTTTGTGTAGGTGTAATGCTTTAAAGTTGGCCAGTTCCTTTTACTGTTCAGAATTTCCTTTTCTATTTTTATTTTATTGTTTTGGGTAAGTGATTTAGGTAATTTAGATTACATGATAGAAAATATGTTCCAGGCTAGTCATCTTTTTCTGGATTTTTGAATTTGATTATAGGCACAAAATTTTGCTTAACATCTAAGAATCATTGACTTTTACTTTTCTCTCATGGAGTTTGGTTTGAAAATTAAAAAATGAATCTGAAATTCTCTGTATTTGTAATTCTGATTTGTTTTAGTTTTCAATTTTTCAAATATTTTTCTGTTTCGAGTATAATTTTTGTTGTTTTGATCAAATAGGACATGGAGACTGATTTAGCAAAAAATATAATAGAAGGTTTTGGAATTCGATCGATATCGGAGGTAAGAAGTTTATTTTTGTACATTCCAGTACTATTATTCGCTTTTTCCACATATAGTAGAAGATTTTGTACGTTTCAATTCATTTTAAAGTATTTTTTGTTCTTTCAAGTTGTTTAGTAATGTGTACATCTTTAGTCCTCAAATAACTTACATGTCTGTTGACTTTATTTTCTATCATGGTGCTTATAGTTTGTTGACTAACATGTCTTTGAATCTACTTATTGTTGGGAGATATGACTATGACTGTGCAAATGCATTCTTTATTTGGGGAAGTAGTGTTTATGATTATAGATGGCTTTTGTTGTATGTATTTATTGCTTCATAGTTAATATTTTATAGTTTAATAACAGAGAATTGATATTTTCTCCTTGTATTCAGAAAGATTTTTCACCTGCACTTGAAAGTTATACTTTCCAATAGATAAATTTTGGATTAGAAAGCCAAGAAACACCACGGAATATTTGTTTGGTTTAAATCAGTTTTTAGATTTTGCATTTGCTAATGCTGTTGTTGGAGATAGAATTAAAGTGTCCTTGTCCCAAATGTTGATTCGCAAAGTGGCAGACTAAAGAGGTAGCGCTCGACTATTTGATTTGTAAACTATTCCCTCAAAATTATGTCACTTGGAGTATTCATGGTGAAAGAAATGTACTACCTAATTCTATAAAAATTGAGGCTACAAAATACATTACCTCCTGAAATCCAGTAGAATTATTGACCAATGAAGCATTTGGGGGCTTAAGGCACGATGGGGTTGATGTAGGTCCGTCACAAGTAGCAGGTGGTGAAGAAAGGTTAAATGATGAGCCTGCTTCAAATGATAAAGACTTTTTCGAGTTGCTTAGAGATGGAAGTCAAGAATTTTATGAAGGGTTTAAGTACTCAAAACTAGAATTTTTATTAAAATTGTATCACATAAAATATTTGTTTGGGCTAAGTGACAAGAGAATGATCATGATACAAGATTTGTTGAGGGACACATTTACATTTGCACGGATGCCTCATTCTTTTTATGAGTCCAAGAAAACTATTAGTAAGCTTTGTCTTGATTATAGCAAGATAGATGCTTGTCCAAATGATTGTATGTCATTTTGGGGGAATGATGCTAATGAGGAAACATATAAGTATTGTCACACTCCTAGGTGGAAGCCTAACAAGAAGAGAAATAAAAATCTTGTATCTGCTACAGGTAAGAAGAAAACTAAGAAGATTTTGTGTTACTTTCTATTAAAGCCAAGGTTGCAGAGATTGATCACGTGCTCTAAAATACCAAAATATATGAGGTGGCATGCTGAGGATAGTAACAAAGATGGAATCATGAGGTATCCTAGAGATGGTGAGGCATGGAAGAGGTTTGATACAACTTTTCCTGAATTTGCTTTTGATCCTCAGAATGTTGGGCTAGGCCTAGCTAGTGATGGTTTTAATTCTTTTGGCATGATGAGTACTAATTATAGCATTTGGCCGGTTGTTTTAGTTCCATACAACCGTCCTCCTTGGTTGTGTATAAAACAACTAATTTTATTCTCTCAATGATCATTCCTGGTCCATGTACGGCGGGAAATAACATAGATGCTCACCTACAACCCTTTATTAAGGAGTTGAATGAGTTGTGGAGTGAAGGTGTCGAAACTTTTGTTTCATCAAAAAAAGAGATGTTTCGATTGCGAGCTGCTCTTATGTGGGCAATTAGTGACTTTCCTGGACTCGTATCTTATATGGTTGGAACTCACATACTGGTTTAATATGTTCCACTTGTAATTTTGATACATAACCTTGTCGGCTTCGCTGTAGTAGAAAGTGGTACTTTATTGGTTATCGCAGATTTTTAGCAAGAAATCATAAATTTAGACAGATGAGGCATCACTTTGATGGAAATGTGGAGGAAAGAAACCCACTGAGAAAGTTATCCGGATATGATATTTTGCAACAAGTGAAAGATATTGATGTTACATTTGGGAAATCGGCTGAGTTGAATGAGAAAAGAAAAAGATCAAGACAATGATATGCTTAAGTAATAAAAGGATCATGTGTGCATTTCTGCGTCTTGATACTTTTAAATTTAAAATAATTATATTTTGGCCACGTGTACATTTCGTGCGTTGGTTTAACATTCAATTTCAAAGAAGTACCTTGTGTGCATACCACATCTAGGTAAAAATAATTAATAAAATATAATAATTAATTAAGTGATAATAGGCAAATCATAATCAAGAAAATACAAAAATAGCCAAAAATTGATTTAAGCCTTACATCAGTCAGTAAAGTGAATCACGAGACTCGAGGAGTGCCTTACATCTTCCTCTCGGTCAACAGAATTCCTTACTCAGTCTTTTGTTTTCGTAGACCATGAATTAGGAGTCAAACCTTCCTTTTGATAAGGGATTCAAGATAAAAGGTGACTTGAAACACCAAAACTCAATTCCAAGTGGCGACTCCAAATAATAAATAATCCCTTTTCAAAACGTCACTTCAATTGGAACTTTTAACTCAACCTCGTAATAGGGTTGTGTGGGAAAAAAGAGGTGTGACAATAGTGTTAAGTTGTGAAATACTATCCTTGTCGAGTTATTCATTTTCGGTGGTTATTATTGAGACTCTTGTGTATATTGTAGTTGAGCCACGAGCTATTTATTGTGGAACACCATTGTTGACGTTTTTGGCAAGTTGTGATATTCGGCACTTGAGGTGAGGTTTGTGATATTGATACGCATGCGGTGGTATAATGTTTTGGGGTTGAAACACATGCGGTGAAATAAGGTGGGCTTGATACGCGTGTTGCTAGCAGGGGAACTACTTGAAGCAACACGGTGTGATAAAGTGGGCTAAAACGTGGGTAGCTATTTCGGAAAAATGATTTTAAAACTAAATGCAAGGCTCTCGCGGTGATACAAGGAAAGATTGTGAATTATTTTGTGATTTGAGACTACGAGGTGGTACCTCGCTAGTGATTCTTGTTGATACTTTTTTTATTACTTCATTTGTGTTTTTGTTGTTTTGTTTCCTTAGAATTTCATTCATTTATTTTCTTTCGTGATGCATTATTTGCTTTAGTTCAATGTAGCTAATCCTTGTATCTTTCTTTATTGTTTCATTTTCGCTGTTATCAGTATTACAGTGCCATATACTTGTTCAGTTTCCTTATTTATTCCAATAGGGCCTTCACCTGACCTCGTCACTACTCTACCGAGGTTAGACTTGGCAACTATTGGGTATCGTTGTGGTGTACTCATACTACGCTTTTACATAATTTTTGTGCATATCCAGGTACCTTCTACCAATCCAAACACCAGTGAGACAGGTTCAGATTAAGAGACTTCAAGGTATACCTGCCGGCGTCCGTATGCCTCGGAGTCACCTTCTATCTAGTCTATTTCCCTTTCTTTTTCTTTTATAGACACTGATGTATAGGAATGTTCGGTACTATCTTACGGAGCTTGTGACTTGTATTTGCCGGATTTTGGAAGTGTATTCATTTGAGCTACGGAGTTTCTTTATATGATAGTTGTCGAGATATTTGAAGATTTTTATAAATTCTCAGTTAAATTTTGCATTTATTTATCTAGTCTTAAAGACTAAGTGTCATCACAACATCATACGGAAGGAAATTAGGATCGTGATAGAGTAGACATAACAAAAATTATTGGCTCTAATCCATCCAAAAGTCCCGTTATATCCTAAATTCAATTGGGTTGGACAATGTCACAAATTAAAAATGAGTCCACAGTCCACACCGTTGGTTCCAAACCTAACATTTTGATCTCATTTTAGGCGGGAGGACATATTTTGTCAAATCCAAGACCAATGGGATAGTGCCATGTGTTCAAGTGATCAAGTGGCTCCCTGTTAGATTAAAAGCCGATCAAAACTTACCTCTAACAAATCAAATGAAAACTTAATGCATATTCAATTTGATAAGTATCATAATTCATATGAACCAATTAAAATTAAACAGAAGAGTTAATATTGATTGCGTTATTAAATACGGGGTTACGTATCACCCTAGGGGCATTGACAAGTGTAGATCAATGGATTAACTAATTAAATAGTCTTTCTCAAAGTTCTTTAATCAAAAGTCAAATAATCAAGAGAAGTTTTTTCTCGAAGTTAATCCAAAGTGTTTAGGTGTCGGCTAACTTTCTTAGAGATCAAACGCATCATAAGAAGGTTTGCTTCGTCCTTTGTTCTAGAAGCACATTGCTACAATCCTTGAATCAAGGCAAACAACTTGAAGACCAAAATTTGGGATGTTGTCTCACATATTCATCAATGAAACAATTTTATTAATTTGTTTTGTGCATGGACTTATTTAGTTTTTGGTTTGCATTTTGTTACGAACATTAAAGAAAAATTTATAAGTTTTAGGAAAAATATAGAGAGGGACACTACTTCCTATAGAAGAAATTCAGGACAATCCTTTGAGATATATATATATAGAAACCTTTTGTAACGATTCAATCGGTCGTTTTGAACTTTCGCATTTCATTCGGTAGTTTGAGACTTTGAGCAGCTTCATATTATGTATTATGACTTGTATGCATGGTTGATTTTGGTTTTCGAGCGGTTCGGGATTGATTTGGAAGAATGATTCTCATTTTAGAACTTTTAAGTTGTAATAGTTGTCCAAAGTTTGACTTTTGGATAAACAAAGTCGGAATCGAATTTTAATTATTCCAATAAGTTTGTATGATGATTTTGGAAATGTCCATAAAGTTTGCTTAAATTCCGATGAGTTTTGGATAAGTTTTGGTTGTACGGTGATTGTTTTCGGTTTCGACGTCGATTTGAGCATAAAGGTTACCATATTGAGCAAACGACCTTTGATTCACGTTTCGACTAAATTATTATATCTATATCGTAATTTTGGAGTCATAGCAATTGAAATCATCAAGTTTCGACATCGTATGGGGAATTTATGGTAATTTAACTAAGAATTGGGTTGCCAGATTTTTCAGATTAATTACGAAATTGCCACTAATTTGTATTTTAAAATCTGTACTATTTTTAAATATTGAAACAAACATATCTCCTTCATTATAAGGTCAATTGAAGTGATTCAAAAGCCTAACTTGACTGGAATTTCACTAGGAATCCATTAGAGAAATCAAAAGCGAGTTTCAGGATTGTTTAGCATAAGAAACAAGGCAGAACAGCTGGGCGTTTTTGGCTATTAATGTTGTTGGAGTTTTTCTCATCTTGAAAGTTTGGGATTGGGAGAATTCAAGGATGTTTTTCAAGTTTTTTCCATGGGATTTGAGCTGTATAGAGGCGAATTTTAGAGGAAAAGCTATTTCAAAGAGTTGAGTTGGCCGAGTTGAGGTAAGTATCTTGGCTAACTTTATGTAGGAAAAATTACGGTCACGACTAGGAATTCCCACCCTCGGGACCGTGATGGCATCTAACATTTCACTTGCTACGCAAGTCAACGTTAGAAATAATTTTTAGCCATTTTTAGTCATTCAAATTAACTGATAACCAAGAAACTGAATAAACTGAAATAGAGTTTGTAAACTAAAATAATAGCGATATCCAAATACAATCCCAGAACTGGTGTCACAAGTACAAGAGCGACTAGAGTACTATAAATAAAAGTCTGAATGAAAGCATAATTGTCTGAGTCGAAAATAAATAGCTAGTGTAATATAGGAGGGAACTTCAGGTCTGCGAACACTGTGCAGTTGTACCTCAATTCTCCGAAAGGTACCGAATCGGAGCAATCTACTGACCACCGTTGGGACTGACTCCAAAATCTGCACAACAAGTGCAGAGTATAGTATGAGTATAACTGACCCCATGTACTCTGTAAGTGCCGAGTCTGACCTCGACAAAGTAGTGACGAGGTTAAGGCGGGCCATTTACAATAACCTGTACGCAATAATATTATTATAATAATAATAATAATAATAATAATAATAATAATAATAATAGGAAATGACGGTAAAGCAGTTAACTAATGAACACAAACTCAATCCTCGAAGTCAGTGAATCCAGAAATATCAGTCCTCAGAATCTCATATGAAAATACTGAAAGCTAACACAATACAACAATGAGTACAATACACACAATTCGTTGCGGTGCACAATCCCAGCCTCCCATACAAATACAATCCTCCCTTATTTCACCATATTAATATCAGGAATTACATATAAAATCCGTTGTAGCGCGCAACCCGATCTCACCATATAATCAGATCGATATCATAATCCTTCCTTATTTCACCATATCAATATCAAAAAATCACATATAAAATCCATTGCTGCGGGCAACCCGATCCCACCATATAATCAGAATCAATGTCATAATCCTCCTTCATTTCACCATATCAGTATCAAAATCACATATAAAATCGTTGCGGCGTGCAACCCGATCCCACTATATCAGTTTCAAATCCCCCCTTATTCCACTATATCACAATTGTTGCAGCGTGCAACCCGATCCATAAATAAGTTCAACAAATGTAATCAATCCAACAACTCAATTCACAAGAATCTTTACGATTAAAGAATATGAAAACAAAGCAATAAAGGAACCCCGTACCAAATCAAGGAATGTTACAATTAATACAAAGCAACAAGACAAGCCAAATGATAGTTAAAGTGTACAAGTAAGATAATTAAGGCAAGTAACAATTAATCATGGAATCATGGAAGAAACAAACATTTCAATACAAGAGTAAATAAATGACATGTAACAAGTTACGACATAGAAAGCAATTAAAGCATGTAACAGTTAAGATATTGAATAAGATAATTAATGAAATACGGGAAAGCATGAAAACAATTATTTTGATGGCAAATAAACACTCGTAGAACACTGCCCAGCTCCCCCAGAATCCCCACAAAGCTTCGCCTCCCAACACTTATCTTGTTCCACAACCAAATCAAACTCAACCGGGACCTTTCCTCTAAAATTCGCCTCCAAACCAATTGAATCTAACCAAAATTGACTTAATATCAACAAACAATACCAGGGAAATAAATTACAATATATAAAGCTAAGATCTTTACACTTTTCCCAAACAGTCAACAAAATTAGATCTCGGGCTTGCTTGGTCAAAACTAGAGATTCGTACCAAAACCCGATTACCCATTCACCCCATAACCCAATTATGTGATTAGTTTCGAAATCCGACTTCAATTTGAGGTCTAAATCTTAATTTTACCCTCCCCCCCTCCAATACTACCCAAATCCCTAATTTTCTACCATGAAAAAGCATAAATTACGGTTAGAAATCAACGGGTGTTGATAAAAATGGAAGAAAACCAGTTAAAGTATACTAACCTACTAAATGAGGATGAAATTCTTCTTCAAAATCGCCTCTAGGCCGAGCTCTAATGTGAAGATAGTGAAAAATGAAGAAAATCCTGTCTTTGAAATATTTTAAATCATTGGCATCACGTCTTCATCATTTTCGCGAAGGACCTGATACAATCACAAAGCACTGCGGCCCAAGTGGCCTTCGCATTCGCGATGGCTTTTCCTCTCTGGCCATTGCGTTCACGCAGAACACTGCCTAGTCCCCCAAAATCCCCACAAAGCTTCACGTTCGCGAAGCGTATGCCCCCTGCACTTCGCGTTCGCGACCAGCACCTCGCTTTCGCGTAGTTGAAATACTCCCCAATCCCCAGCTACCCATCGCGATCACGAGAGTAGCTTCGCGATCGCAAAGAAAAATACAACAGATATCAACAATTGTGAAAAACCAGCAATCCTTCAAGTCCAAAATGGTCCGTAGCCAATCCGAAACTCACCCAAGCCCCTCGGCCTCCAAACCAAACATGCACACAAGTGTGATAACATCATACAAACTCGCTCATGCGATCAAAACACCAAATACCACCTAGAACTACGAATTGGACATCAATGAAATTTTCAAAGAAACTCAAGGACATGAAATTTACAACCGGACGTCCGAATCACGTCAAATCAACTCCGTCTTGTGCCAAAATTTGCAGACAAGTCATAAATAGTGAAATAAACCTATACCAAGTTCCAGAACCAAAATCCGAACCCGGTAGCAACAAAGTCAACCTACGGTTAAACTTAGGAATTCTTTTAGCCTTCAATTTACTAGTTTTCAACAAATTACGTTAAATCAAGTTAGGAACTTTCAAATTTGATTCCGCGCATATGCCCAAGTCTCAGATCATGATATGGACTCACGGGGACTGTCAAAACACTCATCTCGGTCCATTTACATAAAATATTGACCGTAGTCAACTCAAAGGAGTTTTAAGGTAAAATTTCACATTTTCTTCAGTTTTTCACATAAAAATTTTTCCGAAAAAGACATGGACTGTGCATGCAAATGGAGAAAGGCTAAGCGGAGCTATTCATGGTCTCAGAATACAGAAATGAAGGTTAAATATGAAAATGACCTATCAGGTCATCACAACTACCCCTTAGGATTTGGGTTGATTGTGCTATTTGTGTTAAATGAAAGCCATGTATGCAAGGTGACGAGTGGGTACACGGGATATGTGTGGTATTTGACTAGTTTAGATTATCTAGACTCTTTCCATGCCTTTAATTGAATTGTCATAACATGTTATATCTCTCATTGTTAATCTACTCTTACATGCTCTATTCGACGTTGTTAGCACTTGTTCTACCTCTTACTTGTTATTTTGCTCTTATATTCTTTAATTGAAGTTATTGCCTTCCTTATTGTCTTGTTACCTCTTAATTGTTGAATCACTTTTAATTAAAGTTCTTATTTTGTGGAATATCATCTTGTTGAGTTATTGGTGTTGAAGTTGCAATAGCCATTATCACATTGAGGCGAAGTTGTTAACTGTTGAGATACCTTTCCTTGTTGTGCATTCTCATTCATTTTGTTATTGTTGAAATTATTGTACACGTTGTGGTTGAGTCATGGGCTATTTGTTGTGAAAATATTAGTGTTGTTGACTTTATGGAAAGTTGTGGCATATGGGCACTTGTGGTGCGAGTTGTGATTGTGTTGTGAATTTGCTATGCATGCGTTGGTATAAGACTAGGGGTCGATATGCATGCGGTGAGATAAGATGGGCTTGATATGCATGTTGCTAGTAGGGGAACTATTTGAAGCCACCCGGTGAGATAAGGTGGATTAAAATGCGTGTAGCTATTTCGGGAAAAACGATTTTCAATACTAAATGTAAGGCTCCCGTGGTGATATAAAGAAAGATTGTGACTGAAATTGTGAAATATGAAAACGAGGTGGTAGCTCGATTGTGATTTTCATTGTACATTTCATGTTGGAGCAACTTGTTGATTTGAACGGTCATTGTTCTTCCTTCAATCATTCATCCGCATTTTGATTGTGTTTGATTATTCATTGTTATCTTGGTGTTGGAACGATTGTGGTTTCTTGTGCGAGTCATGCATTCTACGTGATTTGTTGTGTTGCTTTAACATACCAATCTGTGCCTCTGTTATAACTTGGTGAATTGATTATCAATATGAATGTAATTGCGTGGAGTTACCATATCATATTATGTTGAGTTGTTTGTAACATAATGGTTTAAATAAAAGAATTATTAACATGCTTTACTCTGTGTGCCTCTTAAGATAGAACTCGTCATCTCACTCATACCTTATTCTTCTAAATGGTTATCACACTTTCACTATAATTGGGTTCTCAAATTATACTCATCACCCTGTTAGATGTTTACCTTACTTAAAATTGCTTTCATGTTTTTTCTTAACAAATTCTATATTTAATTTATTAATTTAACTTATGTTTTGTTTTGTTTAAAAATGATACTTTTACTCAATTTTATTGATTTCTAAACTAAACTCATCATATACTCTGTTTCGTATAAATTGTATATTATTTTACTTTACTTGATTTATAAAATAAACTCATTCTTTCATTTGACACCAAGATTGTTATTATGTTTTATGGTGTACCAATATATCTTTCGTTCATCTGATAATATTTATCACAGTTGCAAAGTACATAGTAGCACATGGGCTTTGCCGTGTGAAGGTGATTGTTAGTGTGGGCACGAGTTGTCATATGTGTAAGATTTGGAAATTGTGGTCCATGACTTGTGGTTTATGAGGAGTGGTGCCTCGAGGTAAGTCTTGTAGTGAGTCCATGTGTTGGGAGCGATTTGATTATTTGAGTTGTCATCCATTTTTTCCTTATTTGAGTTCATTTACATCTCATTGGTTTTCTGATTATGTTGTTTCTTTCTTACTCGTGTACGACTTGCTGCCATTTATGTTTTCTATTACTTCATTATTGGTTGTAAATCAATAATTTTTCCACCGTTAGTCTTATATTGATGTTCTTTCCATTGTTAGCTTATGTATACCTTGAACAGGTTTTTATGTCTAGTAGATGTCTCAACCTGGCCTCGTCACTACTCTACCAAGGTTAGGCTTGATACTTACTGGGTACCTGTCACGACCCAAAATCCACTATAGGCAGTGATGGCGCCTAACGCCACCGTCAGACAAGCCAACGGTGATTAACTGACTTAGTTACTCCTTTCATTAACTTTAAAATCATATATCCTATTAAATAAATAGAGTGAAATCTGGTATTCGTAGAACACCCGTGATTTTATTTTTCTAATTTTCGTATAAGATATAAATTACAAGGTGAAATGATAATGATTATGCGAACTACAATAATGAACATCCAGTAGGAACCCCCAAAACCAGGTGTCACAAGTACATGAGCATCTACTAGGAAATATAATAAAATACAACATCTGTCTGAAATACAAGTTAAATAGGAGAATGTAAATAACTTTGATGGAGACTCTACATGCTGCGGATTTTTGTAACATGGAATGCAGCTCACCGTAAGTCCCCGCAATAGCGACGCTTTGCGCCCAAAACACCACCACATATATATATATATATATCCTGCACAATACGTGCAGTAAGTGTAGCATGAATACGTAAATCAATCAATAAGTATCTAGCCTAACCACAGAGAAGTAGTGACGAGGGATCGACATCGACACTTACTAGTGGTTCAATAAATCAAATACACTAGGAAGTAAACAAATATGAGACAGGGTAAATAAACAGTATAAACAAATATAGGTACGTGGTACAATCCTCCTCTGAACAATAAACTCAATCTCTCAATTATCGGTCACCTCATCAACCAGAGTATATATGTAAAATGGTCCACACTTGATAGGTCGTCACAACTCAAATCAGGAAAACGCACGGATACGATGGCTTCTTGCCGAATATTACACATGACGCTACCAAGACGAATGACCCGATCTCATAAGAGTATTTTATGAAGCTGCCGAGGCGAACGGCCCGATCCCATAAGAGTATTTGTAGAAATGCCGAGGCGAACGTCCCGATCCCATAAGAATATGATACTGCCGAGGCGAATAGCCCGATCACATAGGAATATGATGATGCCGAGGCGAACGACCCGATCCCATAAGAATATGATACTGCCGAGACAAACGGCCCGGTCCCATAAGAATATGACACATAATCCTGCCGAGGCGAGCAACCCATTAGAATAAGAAGCCTTATCGGGTCCTTGACCCCACTCATGAATAAACGTGTGAGTTATGAAATTTAAGGAAGCTTTTCGAAGAAAACGCACAACACCGGAGAAATCCGTAAGGGGAGCACAATTATTTCCCGGCTAAATCAAGTAGCTCGTCAAATCTCTACAGATAGCGAGTTTATCACTTTATGCAAGCCTAGTCTCAGGTCGTAACGCGTAATAAAGGAATTCAACAGGAAAGGATAACTTAAATAGTATAATTCTACCCCGACAAATCAGGAATCCTAGCATACGCACGGACATTCGTCACCTCATACGTGCGTAGCTCCCACAATATGTAGCACATAAGATTATGACACCTACGGGGTGAATTTCCCCGTCACAGGGTTAGACAGGAGACTTGCATCGCTCCGAAGTTCCATAATGCCTCTCTAACTCCTCGATCCGAAGCCAAACGATCAGAAACTAGTCAACAATGTGCAAATCAATCAAAATATACTCCAATGCTTATAATTAATCAATTTATAACAATTCCCAACTCCACTCGAAAAGTCAATAAAGTCAACCCTCGGGCCCACGTACCCGGATTCCAAAAATTTTTCAAAGATAAACTTTACCTATAACATCACTTATTCAAATATATAATTTATTTCAAATTTCATGTCCTATTTTGTGGTAAAAATCCAAAAATACGATTTCTAGGTTTTTCTTCAAAAATCCCACAATTTCCATGTTAAATCCTTATAGAATCCATGTACTTAAGTGGGAATTACTTACCTTGCAATAGATGATGGAAATCTTGCCTCCAAGAGCTCCAAAAATCGCCCAACCAAATAAAAATGTGAGAGAAATGGGCTAAGCCACAAAATGGAGTCTTAATAACACCCTCAGATGTTGCATTTGCGACATGAGGCTTGCAAATGCGATGGTCACAAAAGCGAAATTTGCGTCGCAAATGCGAAGCCCGGCCAACACTGTTTGCATCGCAAATGCAAGCTCGCAAAAGTGACAGTCCGTTCGCAAATGCGAAATCCCCTGCCCCAGTCCATCTTCGGAAAAGCGAGAACGATCTCGCAAATGCGTCTATCGCAAATGCGAGAACAACGCACCAGAACCAGTTGAACCTCTAAAACTCTTCCGAAACGCGTCCAAAACTCATTCGAGCCCTCGAGGCTCCAAACCAAACATCCACACAAGTCTAAAAATATAACGCGAACTTGCTCGGGAGATCAAAACACCAAAATAACCTCTAGAATCACGAATCGGACGCCTAAACGCATAAAAATCACCATGAACTTCAAGAACTGAAACCAATAGTCCGAATCACATCAAATCAACTCCGAATGATACCAAATTTTGCAGGCAAGTTCCAAATGACGAAACGGACTTATTCCAAGTCCCGAACCCAAAATCCCCACCCCATAGCCTTAGTGTCAAACCATGGTCAAACTTAGAAAAATTTCTAAACTTTCAAACATTCAAACTTCGACGAACGCGTCTAATTCATACTTAAACATCCCGGAATGACGCCAAACTTTAAGCACAAGTCACAAATCATAATGAGAATCTATTCCAATGCTCGGAACCCCAAATGGACATCGATAACACCAAATTCCACTTCAAACGAAACTTAGAAAATTCTAAAACCTTCAAAATGCCAACTTTTCATATTAAGTGTCGAAATGCTCTCGGGCCACCCAATACTCAACCCGAACATACGCCCAAGTCCGAAATCATCATAAGAACATATTGGAACCTTCAAATTCCGATTCTGAGCTCGTTTACTCAAAAGTCAAACCTTAGTCAACTCTTCCAACTTAAAGCTTCCAAATTGAGAATTTTCCTTCCGAAACAACTCCGAACTTTCCGAAATCCAATTCAGACCACACATACAAGTCATAATACATAAAGTGAAGCTACTCAAGGCCTCAAATAGCCGAACGACGTGCTAGATCTCAAAATCACCGGTCGGATCGTTACATTCTCCCCCACTTAAACATACGTTCGTCCTCAAACGTGCCAACTGCTCCAGAGTTGCCGCAAAATCACTGCTCAAACCCTTGTGCACCTACCCGTGACACCATAACCAAGGTGAATACATTTACTCGAGCCAGACTGAATATCTCCCTTTTATTTAGTCAATAAGCCTTAGAACCAAGTTCCAACCTCTTCTCTACAAGATCTGATTCTGACATACGAACACCATATTAATCTCCAGACGCTGAACCCACACATGATCATGCACCCACGCTGACATCACACACTGCACCTTATAACTCATTTGCCCATGGTAACCTCCTCCAAGCACAACATTTGCAAATTCACTGACCCCACGCCCGTATTATAGCTTTAACACATCTAAGCCCGATCTCAACCCTCACAATACTACGACATTGAAAGAGATGTGTAGGAACTCATAACCACCCGTTAAATCAATAACTCATGGAGTTCCTCCGCTCGACAAGAGCCATTGCCTCATTCTGAATTGAGTAGTGACATCTTCCCTTTGATATACCTTACATAAATTCGATTGCACCGATTTCAGGTCTAATAACCTCATCTCACCCAGTACAAGCTGCTCAGGCAATAAGCCACCTCAAACACTGACCAAGATCTCATATGACGCTATCAATGCGCCAACAAGCTACAACTTGAATATGACACATAAGGAAGATCGAACTCTGGAAAAGAACTATCCAACCCACGTAGCGAATAAAACAGCCAAAAAGATGCTATGAACCTTTCTCAGAGAATGAGAAACAAAATACACAGAAATAAGTATAGGGAATCGTACTCAATATCTTACTATTGCGGCATGCAACCTAATCCAAACAACATACCTGTGATGGCGTGTCACCCAATCCACACATAATAATAAATAAGGAAATACCA
Organism: Nicotiana obtusifolia; assembly: GCA_002018475.1. NCBI lineage: Eukaryota > Viridiplantae > Streptophyta > Magnoliopsida > Solanales > Solanaceae > Nicotiana > Nicotiana obtusifolia. The sequence continues at coordinate 63,781 of MCJB01048801.1, forward strand.
CACATAATATTACTCCCACGACCTTCCGCACTAGGTAGTAAAATCTGAACGTTAATGGCCATCGACCATGCTATTTCTATAATACTAGCCAGCATCCGCATTTCAATACCCAACACTCCTACCACAAAACAGACCATCCTCAGGCTCCCCAAAAATAGTGTCAGCATACTCTAAACATCTGAAATCCTCCCCCGCTTCTCCGAGCTCGTGACATTCTTATCAATACCGAACCGCAACCTTGATCCTCTGCTTCCAATTTTCATACCGCTCATTGCACTTGTCATGCCTCTATGCGAGAATGCAAGAATTTCATCATAACTCCTAAAACCCTAAGAGAATAAACACTTCATCACCTAGAACCCCTTTCGCACACATTTGAGAGGAACAATTTCAACACGCAATCGAATTTCCATAACCGCAGAAAACACAACCTCAAGTTGTGGTCTAAATTACCATAACCTTTCCAGGATCCACCTACACATAACAAACCCTCATAATCAAAGACCTCCAATTAATCAAATTACGGTGGTTGTCAAGCCCGCATGTACTGCGACGAATCACCTGTATAGCTTAATATACGGAAGGAACTGATCATTTCCACAACTATGCTGATTCAACCCATCACTAACTGACCCAACTTCTTCCGAGTTACTCTTGACTTTCCTTCGAAACAATAATAGCTCCCTTCAAATACATAACAGACCTCAAACAGCACTCATCTCGAGTGACCCACATCATGAGACCACGTCGTCTCAACATCTATAAGCCATTTTATATTCTCTTCACGCACTCAATAGTATCTCCCACTAATACACCGCGCTGATTAGATCTTCTGCATATCTAAATTTGTTTCTCCCACTTCTCTAACATCGCATCGCAAACCCGATGATGACATAGAATACTCCAAGTACCCTTCACACTGTGCTGCAAAATTGTCACGACCCAAAACCCAACCTGTCGTGACGACGCCTATCATGGTACTAGGCAAGCCGACTACTCAGACATTTCCAACACTTTCAACTTAGAAATATACTAAACCAGTTTAAGGAAATAAAAATCTCATAAAACGGGATAGAATATCATAACTCAATACATAAGTTTTCCTAGAACCAGGGTGTCACTGAGTACATGAGCATCTGCATAATGACATAGTCTGGTACACCGTCTAGAAAGTAGAATTGAAGAAATAAACTGAAAGATAGGGGAGGAGAGTCAAGGCCTGCGGATGCCAAAGTAGCTACCTTGATGATCTCCGAATGTCTGAACTATGTGAATCAGCAACTGCCGTGACCAAAAATATCTAGATCTGCACATGAGGTACAGGGTGTAGTGTGAGTACAACCAACTCAATAAGTAACAAATCTAACCTTCGGACTGAAAGTAGTGACGGCGTCGAATATTACAGCCTACACACAGAATTAACAGTATGGAAATCCATGGAAAATATGACAGTGATATCATAGAAATTCATTATCTATAGGTAATGGTACAAGAATTTAGACATGCTTTCAGGTTTTGCAAATAAACTCAACACAGAACATGGCAGATCCAGCCCAATGCAAATAAACAGGGAAGATCCAGCCCAAGCACTATAATAAGCCAAATCCTAGCATGAATCAATAAAGCCTGCTGCGGCGTACAGCCCGATCCCATGAATATCATTCACAATAGACCCTCAACCTCACACAGTGATTAATCTCTCTAGTCTCTCAGGCTCACAAGAATCATGATAATCAGTCCAAACAATGATGATATGATATATCAATAAAGGACAACAGAAACTGATATATGATATGCAAATAATAGTTGTGACAGAGTATAAAATGGCAAGTTAAGCAAATAGTTGAACATGTAACACGACCTCTGTGGGTCCCATAGTACCAACACGTAGCCTAAGTAGGATTTTTGAAATGATTGGCAGCTTAATTTCTCTAACACATGGTAAAAATACGGTAATGACAAAATTAATCAACTATACAGTTCCATGAAATTGACCGAGTCACAACTCCTACGGTGCACGCCCATACGCCCGTCACCTAGCATGTGCGTCACCTCAACACCAATCACATTATACGTAATTCGGGATTTCATACCATCTGAACTAAGTTTAGAAGTGTTACCTCAAACTGTGCAAAACTCTACTCCAACAAGCATTTGCCTAGCGAAACGACCTCTGAATGCCTTGAGTCTAGCTACAAACAATTCGATACGATCAACTTGAGCGATAAGAATCAATTCCATATAAAAATGTTAAGTTCTAAATCAAAAGTCAAAAGGTCAACTCAAAAGTCAACCCCCGAGCCGACGTCTCGGAATCCAACAAAAGTTACAAAATCTGGAAGCCCATTCGACCACGAGTCCAACCATACCAAATTTACCAAAATCTAACACCAAATTGTCAGTCACATCCCCAAATTAAACTCTCCAAATCCCTAGCCTCAACCCCCAAAATTACGGCTCGAAAAGACACAAACTAGGTGGGAAATTCAATGGGGAATCAAGATAATTGAATAAAAATTGCCACAAATGACTTTCCTATAGAATCCCTTCGAAATCCCTCTCAAAAATCGCCTAAGCCCGAGCTTGAAATGTCCAAAATGGCAAAAATCACGAAACTCTCGAATTTAATACTCTGCTCAGTGCTTTCGCACATGCGACTCATTTAGTCGCATCTGCGGTCTTGAAGGTGCGACAAATCTCTTGCTTCTGCAGTTTTCCCAAGACACCACTGCCTCCGCTTCTGCGACCACACAGGCACAGGTGCGAGTCTGCACCTACGAAACTCCTCCGCGTCTGCGCCACAGTCCCCTAATCAAATTCTGCTTCTCCGCTTCATTCCCCGCATCAGTGGCCACGCAGGTGCAGAATTACCGTCGCACCTGCGACCACTACACACTCCTCTCTAGGCCGCATCTACTCTCCCCTACTCGCACCTGCGATCAAAATTCCACAAGTGCGATAGCACCAGACCCGGTGAGCTTCAGCAGTCTTTCAAATTCCAAACTTGATCCATTAACCATCCGAACTCCACTCGAGGCCTACGGGTCCTCAACCAAATATACCAACAAGTCCTAAAACACGATACGAACTTAGTCGAGCCTTCAAATCACATCAAACAACGCTAAAACATCAACTCTCGGTCAAACTTCTAAATTTCCAACTTTCGCCATTTCAATCCTAATTCAACTACATACCTCCAAATCACTATCCGAACACACTCCTAAGTGCAAAATCACCCAACGGAGCTAACAAACCCATCAAAACTCCATTCAAGAGTCGTTCACGCATAAGTCAACATATGGTCAACCTTTTTCAGCTAAAGCTCCCAACCTAGAGACTAAGTGTCTTAACTCATTCCGAAACATCTCTGGAACTGAACCAACTACCCCGGCAAGTCACATAGCAACTATTAAGCATAAAATGAGTAGTTAATGAGGGAACATGGCTACAACTCTCAAAACGACCGGCGGGGTCGTTACAAAAACCCAGTCTTTAGCCACATAACGAACCCCAAAGATCCTTAAGCACCACAACTTAAATCTTGAATTTACTAAGACCATTACTGAGAGTCCCCCACTCTAATCCAGTCTTGATTATTTAACCAAATAACTAGTGCTCCGTTAGAACATGTGCACTCCCATGAAGCAACTGGATGAATCTTTTTCCTTGCCCATCACATCTACTGAAGCATAACTCCTGAGCCATTCTCAGCACCTGCACACGAATCAATAAGGCAAAATGTAACACATATACGTCACGCTTCCTTATCTAGTTCCACTACAATCACATAGATCCAAACCCCACAACGACTACTTCTTCCCAGTTACCATGATCCCACGCTGTTGCTCAGCCAAATATCTCATAAGTTCTTGTTGGACTAATCATAACACATTCTGAATTATCCGTCACAATCGTACACTCGACCTCCTAACTTCATTGCTATAGTTACATCCATCATGAAATCAACTAACCTCGCTAGGTCCGCACTGACCCGCCATCCGTAAGAATCCCTTCATTCATTAACAGCACCCGAAGGTCCACAATTTGTTATCAAGCCCTTCTCACCACATTCAAGATTTCCTAGGCTTAGAAACCACCTCAGAAATCATCTCCTTCGAGCCATCAACACTGGAAACACCAATTAGATCTTGAAGTCGCAGCACACAACCATCTCTGATAACTTCTTCTTAGGTTACATCTCACGACACCATGCCCATAGGCAAATAAATGAAGATCAACATGCTGATGAGCCTTAACGCATTCAATCAAGGCAGTGACACCATAATATTAACAAAAGTCCCTCCAAACTCGAAAGTATCAATTCTCGACCGTAAGCAACATAAACACTGGGCTGAAAATGACAGAACACCCCTATATACGGCAAAGACAATAGCCCACTCAAATACGTAGGGAAAAACATCCTGCACCACATCTGCGGTACCTTTACAACTCCTCGATGCCCAATTGGTAACAAGCGCTCAACACCATATAAGAATGAGTAGAAAGAAAACGAAAGCATAAGCCTCAATGGAATCAAATCGCACAATGAGGAATCAAGAAGGGAAGTGCTCCTAACAGCCCTGTAGCCTCTCAAGGATAAGTACAGACGTCTCAGTACGATCCCCAAGACTCTACTACACTTGCACATGACTCGTGAGACCTAAGTGAAGCTAACGCTCTGATACCAAGCTGTCACAACCTAAAATCCTCTATAGGCCATGATGGCGCCTAACGCCACCGTCTGGCAAGCCAACGGTGATTAACCAATTTAGTTACTCATTTCATTATCTTTAAAATCAAAAATCCCATTAAATAAATAGAGTGAAATCTAGTACTCGTAGAATGCCCGTAATTTTATTTTTCCAATTTTGGTATAAGATATAAATTACAAGGTGAAATGATAATGAGTACGTGAACTACAATAATGAACATCCATTAGGAACCTCTAAAATCCGGTGTCACAGGTGCATGAGCATCTACTAGGAAATATAACAAATACAACATCTGTCTGGAATATAAGTTAGACAGAAGAATGTAAATAACTCTGATGGAGACTCTGTATGCTGCAGATCGTAACATGAAATGCAGCTCACCGTAAGTCCCCGCAATAACCGCGCCTTTGCTCCCCAAAGACTACCAGACATATATATATATATATATATATATATATATATATATATATGCCTGCACAATAAGTGCACTAAGTGTAGCATGAGTACGTAAATCAATGCGTACCCAGTAAGTATCTAGACTAAGCCAGAGAAGTATTAATGAGGGGTTGACATCGACACTTACTAGTGGTCCAATATATCAAATACAGTAGGAAGTAAACCAATATGAGGCAGGGTAAATAAACAGTACAAACAAATATAGGTACGCGGTACAATCCTCCTTTGAATAGTAAACTCAAGCTCTCAATTATTGATCACCTCCTCAACCGGAGTATATATGTAAAATAGTCCCCACCAGATAGGTTGTCACAACTTAAATCAGGAAAAATCACGGATACGATGGCTTCTTGTCAAATATTAGGCATGACGCTATCAAAGCTAATGGCCCATTCTCATAGGAGTGTTCCATGAAGCTGCCGAGGCGAACGGTCCGATCCCATAAGAGTATTTATAGAAATGCCGAGGCGAACGGCCCGATCCCATAAGAATATGATACTGCCGAGGCAAATGGCCCGATCCCATAAGAATGTGATACATAATCCTACCGAGGTGAACGGCTCGATCCCTTTAGAATAACAAGCTTTAACGGGTCCTTGACCCCGCTCACGAATAAACGCGTGGGTTATGAAATTTAAGGAAGATTTTCGAAGAAAACGCACGACGCGGGAGAAATCCCTAAGGGGAGCACAATTATTTCGCGGCTAAATCAAGTAGCTCTTCAAATCTCTAGAATAGCGAGTCTATCACTGTACGCAAGCCTAGTCTCAGGTCGTAACACGTAATAAAGGAATTCAACAGGAAAAGATAACTCAAATAGTACAATTAATGCATGGCGTAAATCTAAGTCTACCCTGACAAATCAAGAATCCTAGCATACGCACGGACACTCGTCACCTCATACGTGCGTAGCTCCCACAACATGTAGCACATAAGAATATAACACCTACGAGCTAAATTTCCCCCTCACAAGGTTAGACAGGAGATTTACCTCGCTCCGAAGTTCAATAACTGGCTCCAATGCTCTCTAACTCCTCGACTCGAAGCCAAACAATCCGAAACTAGTCAAACAATGTGCAAATCAATCAAATTATACTCCAATGCTTATAATTAATCAATTTATAACAATTTCCAACTCCGCTCGAAAAGTCAATAAAGTCAATCCTCGCGCCCACTTGTCCAGATTCTGAAAATTTTCGAAGATAAACTTTACCCGTAACATCACGAACTCAAATATAAAATTTATTCCAAATTCCATATCCAATTTCGTGGTAAAAATATAAAAATACGATTTCTAGATTTTTCTTCAAAAATCCCACAATTTCCATATTAAATCCATATAGAATCTATGTAATTAATATACAATATGTGGGAATTACTTACCTTGCAATTGATGGTGAAAATCTTGCCTCCAAGAGCTTCAAAAATCGCCCAACCAAATAAAAATGTGAAAGAAATGGTCTAAACCCCGAAATGGAGTCTTAGTAACAGCCTCAGATGTCGCATTCGCAACATGAGGCTCGCAAATGCGATGGTCGTAAAAGCGAAATTAGTGTTGCAAATGCGAAGCCCGGCCAACACTGTCTGCATCGCAAAAGCGACAAAAGTCTCGCAAATGCGAGCTCGCAAAAGCGACAGTCTGTTCGCAAATGTGAACTCCCCTGCCCCAGCCCATCTTCACAAATGCGAGAAAAGCATCGCAAATGCGAGAATAGTGCACCAGAACCAGCTGAACCTCTAAAAACTCTTCCGGAGCGCGTCCAAAACTCATTCGAGCCCTCTGGGCTCCAAACCAAACATCCACACAAGTCTAATAACATAATGCGAACTTGCTCGCACGATCGAAACACCAAAATAACCTCTAGAATCACGTATCGGACGCCAAAACGCATAAAAATCACCAAGAACTTCTAGAATTGCAACCAATCGTCCGAACCACATCAAATCAACTCCAAATGACACCAAATTTTGCAGGCAAGTTCCAAATGACGAAACTGACCTATTCCAAGTTCCAAACTAAAATTCGAACCCGATAGCCTTAGAGTCAAACCATGGTCAAACTTAGGAAAAATTCTAAACTTTCAAAGATGCAAACTTCGACGAACGCGTGTTTCATACTTAAACATCCCGGAATGATGCCAAAATTTACGCACAAGTCACAAATCACGATACGAACCTATTTCAAGGCTCGGAACCCCAAACTAACATCGATAACACCAAATTCTACTTCAACCCAAATGTAGAAAATTCTAAAACCTTCAAAATGCCAACTTTCCATATTAAGCGCTGAAATGCTCCCAAACCACCCGATACTCAACCCGAACATATGCTCAAGTCCGAAATCATCATACGAGCATATTGAAACCTTTAAATCCTAATTCCGAGGTCGTTTACTCAAAAGTCAAACCTTAGTCAACTCTTTCAACTTAAAACTTCTGAATTGAGAATTTTCCTTCCGAAACAACTCCGAACTTTCCGAAATCTAATTCCCACCGCACGTACAAATCGTAATACATGAATTGAAGCTACTCAGGGCCTCAAACCACCGAATGATGCGCTAGAGCTCAAAATGACCGATCGGGTTGTTATAATACCTTTGTGGTGTACTCATGCTACGCTTTTGCGTATTTTGTGCAGATCCAGGTATTCTTATTATGTTGTTGAGAGTTGCATCTGCTAGAGGTGTCAATGGTTCGATTCAGTCATCTATTTTATAAAATTTATACCATACTAATTTTTCTATTATTCTATTATGTATAACCAAAATTATACTTTTCGAAACTGTCTCAATCATGTCGGTTTTTCTTCGGTATAGGTACGGTTCGATTAATTTTCGGTATTTTCTAAAATGTCACGTAAAAGTCACTAGTAAAAGTAGAATGCAATAACATAAGTACTTTTATAAGACTTAGCAAAACTCGCTAGTCATTTTACTGTGTAACTGATGATGAATTAAGAAAATACGAAAGATGGTCAGAGTATATATCCATCAACTACTCTACAGCAGCGCTAAAAGAAACTAAGCAAAAATATAGAAAAGATAAATCACACGAGTAAAAAGATATTAACCAAGCTGTGATCAAAAATAAAGTCTATAGAAGATTAAATATTCAAAAAGATAAATCTAACTCATACAAAAGGAAACATATTCAATACGTTGCAGTTTGCTACTCATAATCTCTAGAATACTTTGTGTCTTGCTAGTGAATATGCTAGAAATAATTTAGTTTTAGTAGAAGTATCATAAAAGGTTTGGGAATTAAGACTTTGATTTTAATGAGGCTTGTAACCATCTTCATAATTACGAGGCCCAAGGAAAAATTTAATGCTTTATTATTTTTAAACTTAATATATAAATATATTTTTCACATGTAAATTTATTTGATACGTTTCGGTATTTTTACGGTTTATTTTCATAAAATAAAAAACCTACCTTAATTATCGGTACAGTTGTAGATTTATATAAAAACGTACGGTGTTATTAAAAAAAACCTAAAAATCAGTTCGGTGCGGTACGATTCGGCCGGTTTTTAAATATCCATTGACACCCCTAACGTTTGCGTGGCGGGAGACTGCAAGGTATACCTGCTTGACGTTCGCAGGCCTCGGAGTCACCATCATGCTTCATCATGCTATTGTTAAATTGTAATTCAAAACAGTATTGTGCTTAGAGATTCTAGTGTGTTTCAGTAGTGCTTATAACTCCGTACTACCAGTTTTGGAAAATGTATAACTATTGGGCGCTTGCGGCTATGTATGTCATTTAATGATTTATGATAAATGGTTAAATAGGTTAAAATCTGTTATTAAATCAGCATGTGTTCGACTTACCTAGTCTTAGAGGCTAGGTGCCATCACAACATCCTGAGGTGGAAAATTGGGATCGTGACGCCCTTGGGTCATAGAACAAACAATTAACTTTTAGGGCACAATTATTTGTTAAAAGGACATTCAAATCCTAATAAAAGCATTTTGTTCGAGGATTTTCTAAAATTTTGATACAATAGCAGTTCAGAACATAGGGGTGTTGAGTTGTTATGGGTTGGAGAATTTCATGGTAGAGAGCGTTTTACATCCTCATAGACATACTCAGTAGTGAACTCAAATTAATCATGTCAATAGGGCATCGATACTGGATGGTTAAACAAAGAAGGATTGAAATTCCACTATTAGAGAACTGAATAGTACATATATAGTAAGTTGATAACTGATAGAAAATTCTAAAGGTAAAATTTCATACTGTTTTCAGGTACGAAACATTGAATGGTAGTAATATCAATAACTAACAACATGTATACTTCACTAATTATTTCCCTCCCCTTTACAAGAATGAATTGAGTAATTGTAACTCAATTTCCATAGCAATTAATTCTTTGAGGCCCAGGGAAATTGGAAGACTTGTTTGCCTTGATTATTAAAATACAATCCATCAGTTTTTGCATGCCATTCACATCTATTATTCACACATCTCTGAGAATCTCTAAAATTATCAAAGAGAATAAATTGGCCATGTAATTTTAATAAAGCAGAACTCAAGTCACAAGTAGCATTTGCAGATTGCTTAGGGTCATTGAATCCTACTGGAATAGAGTCTCTACTTTTTGCTGGAATTGGAAAAACTCCATTATCAAAACCTTCAATTATACAATGAGTTGCTAAATCAGCCGTCAAGTCATTGTAGATAAATACAGTGAATTGTATAGAATGAACCAATGAACATGAATAATATGTAGTCAAAAGAAGGAAACTTATGGCCAAATGTAATTGTGAAGGCTTCATTTTTTTCTCGTTTTTCTTGTTTGGTATTTTTGCTAGGATATGGTCTATATAAGTGAAACCTCAGCCTATATATAATAGTAGTATAGAACATCGGGGGTGGGGGGTTGGGTAAATCTAGCATTTTCATGCTAATGTGTAAATATAATTATGCTCCCTAAATTTCCAATTATGCAAAGATTAGGATGATTCTGTTAGAAGAATCATTATTTCATACTTCATCTTCATGAATCATTTCCCTGAAGTTAAAAATAAAAAAAATTCCAAAAAAAAAGAGAGCACAAATTAAGAAAACAAGGGAGAGAATAGAAATAATTTAAAATAATAGATCCACTCGCAAATAAAGTTGAAGTTCGTTAAATTTATCTACCGAAAAAACTACATATCAGACTAATGTTACCCCAAAAAAAGGCGAAAAAAGAGTAATACAACGCATCATTAAAATATCACAATAAGGTCACTTTTCTATTTTTTGTGTATGACCAAAAATTCTGCCAACAAATCGTCCATCTTTTTAGTATTAATTTTTTATGGAACGAAAGGAGATTTTTTTAACATTCCGAAAAATAAGAAAATGATTTTTGCATTTTCCTTGAATAATTGAGAATAGAGTTATAAAGAGATTCACACATTAAAATGAAAAACTAGGGAAATTCTTAAATAACATTTACTCCATTATTATTTTCCCATAATAGTTCAACATAATAAAATTTAAAGATTACTGGAAATTCAGGCATAATTATATTTACATATTAGCATGCAAATGCTAGATTTTATAACCATATTTCAAAAAGTGACTTGGATCTTGCCTCGTGTCTGTTTTGCTTGTAGGGTGGACGGGGAGAATCGATCCATTTTGCCTGCGGCCAACTCTCTTGTGTTATGCGCGCGTGACCACTAGTTTGGATGTTCCCTTTTAAGATACCCACTAGGGGTGGGCATAATTTGGGGGCATTTGCATGTATACCTACTTTTAGGTAACTATTGAAGTTATATTTGTATTTGCACACAATTTTGCAAAGTATATCTGTTCGGATTTAAAGTAGTTTAATTTCTTTAATGCAAATTCAGAAATCAAATCTGAAGTTTTTCTGTCTTTCAAATAAAACTTTAGAAATTCGAATATGAAATAGTTCAATCTCTTCGATGCAACTTCAGAAATCAAATTTGAAGTTCTTCTATCTTTCAAGTGTAATTTCAGAAATTCGAATCTTAAGTAGTTCAATCTATTGAATGTGTGAGCACGTGATTTTTGCCATACTTGAAATACTCCTATAAAATCAATAAAAAAAGTTTTTAATTAGTTATTCGCCATTTTAGGAATTTTATTAGATTTTTAATTACTTATATTTTCTTGTATGTTTAATTTTTTAAATAATTAACTCATGAAAATACCCAAAAAATATCATGCATTGCATTTAGGATTTATTTTACATTTTTTAGGATTGAATTAGTAGTTGTTGGTTCTATAAAATTGAAAAAATCATAAAAATAGTTCATTTTACACTTTTCTTAATTTTTAATTTTTAATTCTTAGAATCAAGTGTTATTATAATTTTTATGAATAGTTATTTAGCTTGATTTCACATTTAGGTAATTTAGAATTTTTAATTAGTAAGTCCTCTAGTTTTAAAAAATTTAAAAAACAAAAGAAGTTAAAAAAATAAAATAAAGAGAAGAGAAATCGGATTGGGCCAATGTTTAAAATATAAACTGAGCCCAATTAAAGTTTACTGGACCAACCCAACACCTTTTCCCCCTTTTCTTAACCAAAACGACCCCGTTTCAGTTAGTTGGCTCATCTGAGCCGTTGATCTCAACAGATCCAACGGCTCAGAACTAATCCCCCTTTCCCTTTATATATGTCTGAAAACCCTACCCCCTACCCCCTACCCCATTCTTCATCTTCCAAATGACCCCTCCTTTCCCTCTGAAGAAGAAACCCTAGCCGCCCTTAAGCCAAGAGCCGCCATGGCTATTCTACACCCAAATCACCTCCAAAATCGTCCAAAATCACACCCAAAGACCATCCTTACCCTCTCATCCTTAATTTGCAAACCATTTCAACCAAAAATCTCTAAAAGTCTTCCGATTTTAAATCGAAAACCAAGAAACCCTAAAGTCCGAAATCTTTAACTCGAAGCTTTTGGAGCCAATTTGAGTTTAAAACGAACTTTAGCCGTGTGTTCTTAACGGTTAAAGTGAATTTTAACTTAAAAATCAGATTTTAAGATGCTTAATCCGAGGTATCTTCTTTTCCCTTCATTTTTCAGTTTTGTCTTCCATTTAATTACTTGTTTGTAGTGTCGTTCATCTTCTACCCCTTTATGTAGTTTTCCGTTTTTGATGTTGTCTTTAGAGTCAAAATTTGCTCGTTCTTGTTACATGGTTTCATTGTTCTTGTTCTTCGTTTGGTTTGAGTCATTGGCCGTGGATGAAACTTGTGGGTTTCCTGAAAATGAAGCCCAAAAGGGACTGGGTCAAGAATGGTTGGGCTATTGTCTGGGCCAGGTCAACTTGACCCGTAAAATGGTTAAAACTAGAAAAAGGGTTTAATTCAAGTAAAAATCTGTAGAAGATTCTAGGAGGCCCTTAACAGCAATTTAAGAAGTTAATAGAGAAACATTGGGGGTGAAAAGAGGACAACTAAAAAGTGATAACAGAAATCTGTTAGACAGATTCTCTTATCACATGCACACAAAACAGATGAGGGAGGAGGATATCGTGAGGGAGATTCTGCATAACAGAAAAATCTAAAAAACTATTCTTCTGACTTTTGCATATTAAAAGGAGTCAGACTTTTCATTCAATCAGATTTGGAGGACTCAGAAACACACACAAAAAATTCACTCTCATCTTTAATAGATACACAGTTTTACACACACACACATATACGTATATATTCTCGTGAATTCTGGGATTCGAAGATATAATTACAGTTTCGTCTTGTGCGTTTTCTGGTAATCAAAGTAGATTGATTGGGAAGCGGCTGTTTGCTAGTTGCTGTTGCTGTTAAGCAGATAGGATTTGTTGCAGCTCTATAGGTATGCTCGAACACCTATGTAGTTTCAAATCAATATTACAAACAAAATGATTCGCTTACTGCTCAAATCTATGTAATCGACATGTTTGTTCTTTGTTGTTGTTTTTCTGCTAGTAGCCTTTACTTGATTGCTATTACTGCCTTCTTCAGTTTATTGTATTCATTTGTTGATTCTCTTATGTTTAGTCTGTTAATTGGTAGGTCTAAACTTAGTTGATTTCATAATAATTTGGTTCTGTTTGTTTGGTATTTTGGATGATGAAAGTCAGAATTCTGTGTTCTAGTTCCTACTCGTTTAGTTTTGCTGATTGTAGTTGAGGCATTCACGTTCAAAAAATACATTTGGGCTTCAAAGTTGGCAAGTCCAGGCCTCAACTGCTTTGCCTGTTAGCCTGTTGAGTGTTTTCAAATGTCTTCAAATGTTAACTGAACTCGATTAGCAGCATCTTTATTCAAACTTTAATCAATTAGCAGTTCCTTTAAGACTCTGCTTCTTATATTGTTTCTGTCTCACTATCAGTCCAGCCTTCTGGCTAGTTATAGTTTGGTTAAAACTTGGTTGAAATTATTGATAAAGTGATCCAGTAGCTACTGATAGTCAATGGTGTTACTGAAACATGCTAAGGGTGGTCATTTTTGCTCTTGATCATTCTAATTTGAAATTTGAAAAGGAAACAGGGAAAACCATTGAGTCTGATACTAATGTATTCTGCTGGAATTGGGACAACTATGTTTGTAATTCAGAGATTAAGCTAGGAAGATTTGTAATGGTTTAATTTGTTAGTTTTATGTTTATTCATTAATCTGCTCGAAATAGTGGAGAAATTTGTAATAAATTTTTATTTCATGCAATTGTATGAGCTGTACTTAATCTGGTACAGTTTGTGTAAAGGAATGTATGCTGAATTATATTTCTTTTGTGAGGCTTGGGCTGTATTTGTAGCCCAATTCTAGAAGCACAGCTTTGCTTAAGGCTAGTATTAGGCCTATCCCTGATTTGGCCCATTTCAGCAACGTTTAAGCCTAAAATTGACATTTGTTTTGCCTAAAACCTGTTCCGTTTGAGATTAGGCTATTTCTGAGATTTAAAACATGACTGTTGTGCTGGAAATAGTGTTAAGTTCAAAGCATGAATACTTCTAAAATCAGCACACTATTCTTCTGGATTTAGAACTAAAAATTCAAGTGTGACTATTTTCTGGAATTGGTGTAAAAATCCACATGTGGCTATTTCCTGGAATCAATGTGTAGTCGTTTTAGGAAATTAGTGGTCGTGTCTGTAATTGAACTTATGCTGAGTAGCCTATTTTGGGCTTGAATATTAAAACACCTAGAGCCCAAATGGACCAACTATCCAATTAGAAATCAACTAAGCCTATTGTTATTCACATACGCGGGCCTCCAGCAACTTTAAAACAGGCAGACGTAGTGTTTTTAACAATTTAGGTTCAAAATGCTTTTAATAGAGGCGAGCCATGTAATTAATGACGATCACCGATGGCCCTCTTAATAGCTAAAAACAAAAATAAGAATAATAAAGCCTTAAACGCTTCAAACTTTCGTAACTTGCTTTTAGGCGCGATTAACAACATTGTGACTATGGGTACGGTTCCCGTGACATAGTAACAATGCCAATTTCGAAGGTGCCTCTTAGGTGACTCGATTTTAATAAATTCAAATAATAAAGGCTTTTCGAACAATTTGAGGTGTGACATGCCAACTAAGATTTCAAAATACATGGCCCTCACTAATAAATACTAAAAATTCTTAGAAAATCGAGGCGTGCTATCTAGTGAATTTTCTGGCCCTCGAACAGCTAAAAATGCGTAGCAGCTTTAGGCGCGTTATTTTAATAAATTTTTTAAAATCAGGTGTGCATTTATGTAACCCAAATCCTAAATCTCAATATTAAATTAAAATATGTTACGGATTACGGGTGCATTTATGTGACGTGTTTCATGACATATTTTAATTAATATTGCAATTCTCTAATAATTCTAAAAGCGAAAAAGCGGGATAAAGTAAAGATATCTTAGGCTAGAAACATGTATTAAAATTAGATAATAAGCCAACTATAACAATTGAGTGACCGTGCTAGAACCACGGAATCCGAGGATGCCTAACACCTTCCCTCGGGTTAACAGAATTCCTTACTTAGAATTTCTGGTTCGCAGACTTCATAAAGAAAGTCAAAATTTTCCTCGATTTGGGATAAAAATAAACCGGTGACTTGGAACACCAATTAAATATTCCAAATGGCGACTCTGAAAATAAATTAAATAATCCCATTTCGAATAATGTCACTTTAATTGAAAAAACTCTTTTATATACTCCTCGGGGGGTATACGAAAAAAGAGGTGTGACAGAATCCAACTTCATATTTCAAATCTTAACTTCTGAAACATAAACTTGGTCTTCGAATTTCAACAATTCAATACACGATTCAATGCCCAAATCCACTCCGAATGAGATTAAAATTTGAAACATAACTTTCAAATATCATAAAGAATAAATCTTAATCATCAAATTGTCAAAACAATAAAAAATTTAACAAACTCATTTTGCAACTAAGAAGAAGAAGAAGGAACTCTAAGCACAAAGAAAAAGAAAAAATCAATAAAGAAGAAGAACAAAGTGTATGTATCTGAAGTTATCCAAAATTTGGGTATCGATTAAACGTTTTTAAAAAGTAAGTACAAATTCAATGGGAGCCGCAAAACTAGGCGCCACATAAAAATTTTATCATAGTTTGGCCAAACCCGAAATTCAAATGGAAATCCAAATTTTTTGGGTTTTTGGTTTGGATTTTTGGATTAGATATTGGATATTGGATTTGGTACTTCGGATTTTCGAAAATTCAAATTTTTATACTTTATATTTAGTCTATTATCCATATATCAATAGTAATAAGTTCAATATCCTACCCATTAAGTATTATCTCATATATTTAATACTCCTTTCGTTTTAATTTAGGTGAAGCTATTTGACTCGATACGGAGTTTAAACACTACTAGAAATCAGGCATTTAGAGACCAAAGATTAGCGACCAAAGTTGGTCAGTTATCAAAATATAACAATTACTGTGAATGCATCTAAAAATGTTTGATGTGTCACAGTCACTTCGTCAGTCAATTTGGCCATGATGCAGTATATATGATATTTGCTTCTTGGTTCAAACAATTTGTAAGTTTCTCCTTAAAATATTCGAACACTACGCAAGTAAACAATGTTGGAAAGTTATGCTGACATATGAATTTTTTTTTACAATATGTAGGTAAATGATCCAAATAATGGTGTAAACCAATTTTTGAAAGATATATCTTGGGGACCTGGGGTTATGGTCAGAACAATGTCTAAGTACGTTGTGAATGGCTATAAGTTCCACACCGAGGATTGTTCAAAAAATAAAAATAGCAACAACAGTGGGGTGTCGGTTCAAGGTGCTGATGGCAACCAAGATGGATGTATTGATTACTATGGTGTGATCAAAGAAATAATTGAACTAGAATATACAGGCTGGCCACGCAAGAAATTGATACTCTTTAGATGTAAGTGGTTTGACCCACACCCAACAAAAGGTACTAGAGTCCACAATCAGTACAACCTAATTGAGGTTAATCATAAGAGGGAGTATGATCGCTATGATCCTTTCATAATTGCACATAATGTTAGGCAAGTGTATTATGCTCCTTATCCGTTGCGGCGGAATAAGTCTGATTGGTGGGTTGTTATCAAAACCAAGCCTGTGGGTAGGGTGGAAGTTGAAAATGTGTTAGATGTTGCATATCAAAACGAAATCTCCACTGTTGACCAAATAGTGGACGAAGGTTTAGAAGATGATTTGGAACATCGTGAACACATACCGGAAGAAGTTGATATTTCCGAAGTAAGAATTACAGAATACGAGGAAGAAGTATCAACTGATGAAGCTCAAACTACCAAAGAAGAAGAATTCTCGGACGAGGAACTATACGACGATGAGCTTTAAACAGTTGGTTTCTTTAACAACTCTCGTTTATAGCTATATATTTTCTTTATATATTTCAATCTAAATATGTATTATATTATGCAGATGACAGGCAAAGGTCGAGGTAACGCTGATTCTAGTACTTCTCGAGGTCGAGAAAAGGGTAAGAAACAAAGGAGGAGGGTAGAAGATTACACTCCAATTAGTCCTACGTATCTTCCTCCACCCCGGGGCTATTCTGATCTGCCCCAGCATCACCAGCCCTACACATTCGTGCAAACACCAGGTCTTCCGCCACAGGGACCTTGGATTGTACGTCCGACGTACAGTCCACCTACTGCACATCCACGTGGATCTCAGCCATCTTCATCG
>MCJB01048801.1:82367-103986 GCA_002018475.1 Nicotiana obtusifolia
GGGCGAAACAATCCAACCGTCGGACGAGGATGCTGAGAGACTATGGACGCAGGCGGCTGGCGGTCCAAAAGGGGGGAAGGTATACGAGCTTCTCGCTAAGCAATTCTACCGCTATAGGTGTCGAATGCATGGAATAGGCACTTCCTCGCAAGGGGAGTCGCTTGACGCGGACAACCTCGCCTCTATGCGGGACCATGTAGCAAAGCTCACATCCGAGCTAGAAGCTGCCAAGGAAAGAGAGAAGAAGAGAGAAGAAAGAGAGAAGGAGAAAGATAAACTTAGAGATGCTCAGTATGCTGCTCTACAAGAGCAGATCAAATCTCTCTTGGCTTCTGGCTCTTTTCCGATTCCCCGGTCACGTGAATCATCGCCGGATGATGCTCTTAATAATGACACTTCATCCGATGATGCCATGTAAACATTAGTAGACGTTAAATTGTAATAACAGCTTATATAATGTATAAGTTCATTTGAACTTTAAACCTTGTTGTTGTTTAATGTGTTGTTTATTGTAGTTGTTATTCTCGTTGTTGTTTGTTGTAGTTTTTCTTGTCGTTGTTGTTGTTTTAATGGCATAAAATGCTTCTTTTAGGAATTTGGTAAAACTGGCAGGTGGTGTAGCTGCCAAAACAGGCAGTTTCTGGAAAAAATATACCAAAAATAGCGACCAACTTTGGTCGCCAGTTGGTCGCCATTTTGCTGGAAAAAAAAATTGATTCTGCACATAGCGACCATAGCTGGTCGCTTTTTGAAAACATAAAATAAAATTCTGGAATAGAGACCAACTTTGGTCGCTAATTTCAGATTTTAATTTTCTGTATTTTTCAAAAA
Organism: Nicotiana obtusifolia; assembly: GCA_002018475.1. Classification (NCBI taxonomy): domain Eukaryota; kingdom Viridiplantae; phylum Streptophyta; class Magnoliopsida; order Solanales; family Solanaceae; genus Nicotiana; species Nicotiana obtusifolia. The sequence continues at coordinate 83,199 of MCJB01048801.1, forward strand.
GCGACCAACTTTGGTCGCTAATTTGCGACCAAAGTTGGTCTCTATACGTTTTTTCGGAATGTTTGGTTCTTTTGTGTTGGGGACCAAAATTGGTCGCAAATTAGCGACCAAAGTTGGTCGCTTTTTGTTGGAGACCACCTAAATACTGACCAGACCATTGTGGTTGCTTTTTGGCAGATAGGGACCAACTTTGGTCGCTTTTTTCGGTCGCTTTTCACCTGATTTTTAGTAGTGTATAAAAAGATATGTGAAATTCACCACCACTTATTTAAAATTATAATTTTGATACTTTGCATATAGATCTGGCTTGCTTTTATAAGTTCACCTTTTTGATATCTCAAAAATCTGTGTTCATGTAATGCTTTCACATAAAATGTGATGGAAACGATATAACGAAATAGAGATGGTAATTTGAGTCCAAATCTATTTGACCTGTCCAACCCCTTTAAGGTTGGACTTGTTATTATTCGCTCATTTGTTGAACTCAAACAATCTTGACCCAACTTATCTCAACTCATTTTAAGTTGGGTTGATTTTTAGTGCAAATTGCTCAATGAATAATTTTGTTAAAATATCTTTAAAGTAATTTTTTTTGTTTGATATGTTATATATGAGCATAACAAAATAACAAAAGCAAACAATTCATAAGAAAATAATGTACATTAACTAAAGCTTGATAAAAGTTGGGTTGGTTGTGCTATACTAAAATATTAGTCCATCTTGACCTAACTCATTTCAGGCAAATAACTTTATGGGTGGTTCATTGACCCACCCATATATTAACTTAGCCTATTTTGACATGTTTAATATCAGCCCAACCCCCCATTTGACACCCCTATAACGAAAGTATATATGTATTTCATGCCAATTAATGAAACTTGAGGGGATTCTCTATATGAAACTTTATTACCCTCCCTAATTAAGTTTTAACTTAATTACATAGGCATATACAATTTATTAATTATATACAAATTAATCTTAAATGAGTATCCCTTTATATTAGGAATTGAATAGGGAATCCCCAGCTCTCCCTCCCTCTCTCTGTTCTTTCCCTAATTTTCTTCCTTCATTTTTCTCTGTTTTTCATCCTTTTTTTTTTCTCCGAAAAATTCATCAATGAATTTCAATTGTTATAACATAGAGTTTTAACTTAGCAATTTTCTTTCATGTTGCATAATTGGTGTTCGAATTGAAATTGTCAATCAATAAATTTGACGGTATTTGATTCTCCATCACTGACAGCCATTAAAAAGCTTTGAAGCTTTGAATTCGAATTTGAATTTTCAAAAACTATTGTTTGTTTGGATTGGATGTTGTTGCAAACAATTAAAAATACTTTTTGGAGTTTATACTCTCAATTTTGAGGGTGTTTGGTGAAGATTAGACTTGATTTTGGCTGAATTTCAGATTGAAACAAGAAGAAGAAGAATTAAAGTTGTATTATAGTTATATGTAAAATGTATTTAAATTGTATTCTATTGTAGTTATATATTCTTTATTCGAATATTATGTGAAAGTTGAAAAATATTTATATAATGTATGAATCATTGTATGAAATTTGTATTTAAATTATAAATTCTAGTATCTTTTAACATTAAGTTGTTGATATGCATCAAAATTGTATTAAGAAAGGAATTTTTGATTGAAATTTCCGAGAGGAAGAAGAACACACCACATACAAAATATATATAAATCATATACAAAATACAAACAAATAATATATTGTATAAAATTTGTATGAAAATTATATTTAACTTGTATGATGTTGTAGTTGTATTTAACCGGGTAAAAATGATGTATGAAAGTTGTAGATAAGTTATAAAAAAGTTGTATACTATATAATTAGTCGTATAAAATTTATTTTTAGTTTATATGTTGTTATATATGTATCAAATTTGTATCAAAATTAAATATTTCGGTATTTAAATTGTTAGGTTTAGGTTCCAAATAAATCCATCGGTGTAGCTCACTGAAAATTTCTTGTATAGTTTTGAAGGCATATATACCCTCCAAATACAAATACACAGACGATAATCGCAATAATTACTGTAGGTGAAATTCATTACGACCATATGAGTTATGATCTCACCCTTGCATTAATTCATGGAAATAATTTAGAATACAATAATATTTTTGAGCATTTAAAATAAATTCTTTCGACTTTTCCTTTGTTTCAGAAAAGCCAAACCTTATTTGTGCTTTGTTCCTTTCATTATCGTCCATATATAGAGGAAGTGATTCTAAAATAATACTTTTCTCCTTTTCATTTTACATAAATACTACAGTTAAGGCACTGTGGGAAAGAGGAGCGGAGAGAATAAAAAGGAAAATAGCGTAACTGAATTCCCTAATTTAAGGCACTAATAATGGATTATATATGGAGAGAGGCGGCAGAGAATATGAAAAGAGGAGAGGAGAGAATAAAAAAGTGTAACTAAATCCCCTAATTTAAGGTACTAATAATGAATTGTATATAATATATATAAGTAATTTTTATTTAGAAGAGGTAATATATAAAATTAAGATAATTTTAATAAATAAATTTCAAATATTATATAAAAAGAAAAAAATTCCAAATTTGAATTACCTTTTAACAAAGAAAGGGAACTTTACCTTACAATCTTAGCCATGACTCCAACTCTCTTGCCCCAGCCCCCATGTCATCTTTTAAGCTGTTACGTTGGATTTGTCGCTTAATATCTTTGTCCTTATTCAAACATGATGACGTATTACATTAATAAGGTGAAAGACTGAACAAAAAGAGAAAAGATTCATGACGGGCCAATTTAGTTGCCAGTTTGAGATCAACAGAAGTTGTGTAAAGTTAAAAATTTGTATCATCTTTGAAAGTATGTCGCAAAAGTTATCATTTGTCACCTTTTCCGGTTAAATACATAAACTTTTACAAATCACTAAGGGACTTAATTATTAGGTTATATTAATTTTAAAGACTTCCCTTTAAGTTTGGCTTTATAATACTAATTTTTCTTGTAGTTTACAATTATTTTGATTTACTAGTTTCAGGATACGCGCGATACGCGCGATGTGCGTGTATCCTATATTGAGGTATATAAAATTATAAATAATATAAACCCTTGAAAAGAAAATTTTAAAAAATAAGCACTTGAAAATGACGAATATTTATCCTATTTAGTTAAAAAATAGCGAATGACCTAGCTAAGCATGAAAATAACCAAGATAATCTTGAAAGATCGCTGTTCTATTTAGGAGAAGATATCAAACACTAAATTATATATATATTTTTAAAACTTCTTTAATTTAGAAATCCTAAATATTAGGAATATTTTTTGATTTTATAATTTTATCCAATGTAGAAATATTTTTAAAGGGTAAAAAAGGCGAACGACATTTTGCTAAAGGTCTTCGTGCTTTTAATATAGTATAGATTTGTAATAATTCTTTTAATCTATTTATTTATGAATAATTTACCCTTTTCTAATATATTCTTTGTTTAATTAATTTTGTAAACATTCTTTTTAAGGAAATTCATTTTCTTTTGAGAGAAAAATTGAAGCAACTTGCTCAAAGCCACTATAGGTTAAGCAAACATTGCAAAAACATATAATGCACGAGTGGGCTTTCCCATCTTCTTGGAGTCATATTCTGTCTTTTTCTGTTCTTGGCCTTTTTTATTTTATTTTCTCTTTTTCTCTCAACCACATTATATTCTTTCATGGCCACACGTGTAAAGTGCAGTTGTCATTTAATTTCCACGGATACACTTGCATGCAATTAAAAGAAAGCTTTTTTATCTTTTCATTTAATCTTCCTTGTTCAGTTTAAAAGTAATGAAAGAGATTGACAAATCGAATTGAACAGTTAGAGATTGACAAAAAAAGGAAGGGGATTGTGTTGGAACTGAAAGATTCATTAATACGTTATATTTTAGCTACAAATCGAATAGAATTAATCAAAAGATAAAGACATAGTTAAACTTAGGCACACACAATCAGAGCTTTTGCCCTGCCTAAATTACACTTAGTGAGAACCTAGCTAGCTATGAAATAATATCTGGAATACATAACATGGCCAATAACATTAATTAGATAATTATACCACTTAATTAATTAAACAAGGCATTCAGGTTCAGACTTCAACAGAGGCCTCTATGGTTTCCTTTGGCGTAATCTTCTCTCCATTAATAATCCCACTGAGTTGAGGCATATTAATTTCATTCAGCTCAGGAACCATTGGAATCTTTTCTGAACACACCAGTGCACTCAACTTCACTACATCAATAATCTGCTCTTTTATTAAGTCCTCAGAAAGCTTATGCTCTTCCACAATTGTTACTGTATTTTCTTTTTCCGCTATTTTTACTTCTTTTCTGACCTTCTTCGCCTTCTTGTAAATCACGTAAAGCACCATTTGTAGCACTCCAAGGGTGAATCCCAGCACGTTTGGAATCTATTTTGCAAGTTGAAGAGAATTCATTATAGGACATTTATTAAAAAAGAAACGACATAATCTTTTTTTTAAAATATAAACTTACAGCAATATTATAATCTTTGCGTAGTAGACCGTAGAAAAACCACATAACGGCACTTAATGTCAGGAAAAATGATAGGAGAAATGGCATGTACTCCACACTTTTGGTCTTTATAACTTGTCGCTGCAGTCAAAACCAAAATATATTCATATAAATGCTAATGAAGGAAAATTAAAGATTCAAGTAGAATAGTCGATATACATGCAAATTATTACACAACGTTATGAAAAAGGGGAAGGAAAAAGATTGTGAGGGAGCAATATACTTACAACAATACCCAAAGGTGCAACGAATACACACAAGGAAAAAATAAGGCAAATCCATCCGACTATCTGAGCACGGTTGGAGCTTTTTGCAAGAAATTGAGTTAACAAAATGATTAATCCCAAGCCAAAGAAGTTCAGCAAAAGAAACAGCTTCACTGTGTCCATCTTCGTTGTGTCACCAAAAAAAGAAAAACGTTTACTTAGTAATGAAATAATATTTGAACATTCAATCTAGGAAAAAAGCCAACGAAATGAATTGGAAATTTGTTGCAATATAATACCTTGGCTTTCTTTGTGGCGTAATAGAGGAAGAAGCAAATGTAGAAAGATTGTATGCAACAGCCAACAGAGTTAATGGTAATGAGAAGAGTGGTATCAGGTTTGAGAAATGCATAGTAAATCCAAAGCATGGCACTGAATAAGCCAACCACGTAAGGAACTGATTGGAACCCTTCCGTTGATTTCTTCTTGTAAATTTTGTAAAACGTTGGCCTGCAACCAAATTTTATCATTTCGACACTCGAACTTCATAATTATTTTTTTTCCTTTCCGAAGAGAAAAAAAGCATTGCATGGCTTTAGGAAAAATGCTTACGCTGGTGCAAGGTAGACCATGAAGGAGACAATGTTGCCTAAAATGAATCAAAAAAAGGAAATTCAAACTTAGTGAGGTATTAGAATGTGGATAACAAATTAATCCAAGACAATTAAGAATAAATGTTTAAAACAATGAAAAGTGTTTCTGTTAAAGAGAGTACTAGTGAATCCGTGTGATAACACAAAAAGAGTAAGACAAAAAATAAAATTTATAATTGTTGGACCCACAATATGTGTGAGTTCGATTCTCACTGTCCACTCTCCCTTTAGAAAACACTTAGTTTGTAGGGTTTCAAGCTTTGTAGATGGCTTCGTACATATATAGAAAGGGGGTGGTAACCATTAATAAAATGAAAAAAGGATAAACGAATATATTGTATTTTTTTAATACCTAGGAGGCCAAATGTAAAAGCCAAGTGAATCATCTCTTCTGAACACAATAGAAAAATTTTGCTCGCTCTTCTTGGTTAATGAAGAGATAACTCTTTGTGTGTAGCTTACAAGTACATTATAAACAATGGGAGAAGGAGCTATTTATATAGAGGAGTGTAGTAGTGAACAAAGCCTAGATTCAAGGAAGCTATCTAACTATCCTTTTCTCTTTTTTTTTTTTGTTACCTTTTATTTTGTTATACTTTACAGTTGTTCAACGGTACTGTATTAATCAGAAATCCAAATTGCTTTCCTTCGCTTAATGCTCCATTTAACCTAATTTAGTTATTTCCTGCCTTGGACAGAACCCCCTGACCAGCTCATTTATTTTCTGTAATGGGAAAATACACAAAGCCAAAATGGGACCCAGAGTTTCCTTTCTGATGTGTCTACCACCAATCCAATTGGCCTTAAGGCTTACAACTCACACTATAACAATTTTGGTAGGGTTTGATGCCTATAGGTTAAAAGCATAGCCATGACTTTATTCAGTAAATTAAAAGTGAATGTCAAGAAGAGCTATGATCCAATTGTATATTGCCATGTCAGCATCAATAATACATGTGGAGGAATCGATTCATCAAGTGGATTACTTATTATTTTTTATGAGTTCCTTTATTTCCTTGTTGGGTTATATTTGAATCTTGTTATGGATCAGCCTGCTTTTCCCATTAATAGCTTGATGCAGATGTGGAGATATTCAAATTGCCAAAGTTGAGTCCAGCCCAACCCACCCACTTTCTCCAGTCCAGTGGAGGTGGGTTCTTTTTTTTTTTTTTTTTTTTTCTTTTCTTAAATGAGCATAACAGAGGAAGAATATAACCACATAAACTTGTAGCGTTCACAAAGTTGGAATAAATTAACAACAAAGAAAGGTCAATTAGAAGCCTCTTAGCTTGACTTCTAAATTGATCAAGTAATATAAATTTTGAGTAGCAGGACGAGAATTATAACGGTTCAATCGTTGCATGTTATTTCTGATTCTCCTAATCATGTACCCACAAGATGATTAAATTGTGAAAAAGAACTCCTTTTTTTTAATTCTGCATTTGAGGGAAAGAGAGAGCTTACACAATTTATAACTTTAAGTTCACGATTTAATTTAAATTCTGAATTTGAGTCCAAGTAACTAACAGCTTGTAAAATACGCCATATTCAACTTTATTTGACATTTTACTGAGCCGACGAAGCAAATGTGCTTCTAACTAACCAATGTTTAGAAGGTCTTGCACGATAGGTCGACTACCCATACTGGACCTCATTTACCAGTAACTTTGTTCCTACTATTCTCTTCGCGTATTTTTGGACGTAAAAGTGGTAATATAACTAGTTTAGCCACTTCTGTCTTTGGTACGATGGAAATTATTTATTTTACGAATTTTTTTGTAATGAGGAAGTTACTTCTGATGTTTGCTAACAGTTCATCAAAAAGAGGAAAATAATTTTCTTTACTTATGGCAAAGGTCATTGCTCTTCACGATTTATGAACTTTTAACTTCATTTTCTTGCCCAAACTAAAATTAAATATTATTATTCTGATGATATTATTATTGTGACGATCCGGCTAATAGTCTCAAGAGTTACCGCTCCGTTTTCCCTTATTTTTACCTTATTATGCTTTGTTATCTGTGTTTTATATAATCACGTTGAATATTTTGCGTTCGGAGTGGATTTGGTAAGAAATGAGACACTTGGTCTCTTTTAAGAAGGTTTAAGCAGGAAAAGTCAACCGAATGTTGACTTATGAGTTAGAGGGTCGGATGTGAGTTCCGATGGTTCGGTTAGTTCCGGGAGGTGATTTATCACTTAGGAGTGTGATCAGAATTAGTTTCGGAGTTCAGGTGTAGAGTTAGGCTTGAATTGGTGAAGTTAGAATTTTTGGCGATTTTCGGTTGTTAGGCGAGATTTTGATCCGAGGGTCGGAATGGAATTCCGAGAGTTGCTGTAGCTTCGATATGTTATTTAGGATGTGTGTGCAAAATTTCAGGTCATTCTGACGTGGTTTGGTGGGGTTTAGATTAAAAGAGCGATTTAGAAGATTTTAAAATCCTTAGGCTTGAATCCGACGCGAATCGGTGTTGATAGGTTGTTCTGAACGTTTCGAAGGTTGGAACAAGTTTGAATAATGTTATGGGATATGTTGGCATGTTTGGTTGACATTCCAGTGGCCTCGGGTGAGTTTTGGGTGGTTAAACGGACTATTTCATCGTTGGAAAGAAAATCTGTAGAAAACCAGAGCCAGGAATGCGGTTGTATTCCTCAAATGCGGACCGCATATTGAGCAATGAGATCGCATACCCAGCCAGACTTCTGGGCAAGATCCAGGTCAGAAATGTGGTGTGAAATGCGGTCGCATTTCTAACATGCGGGCCGCATATTATGCACACTGAGACCGCATACCGAGGCAGATTTCTAGACAAAAATCAATGTCAAAAATGCGATAAAAAATGCGGTCGCATTTTTGACATGCGGACCGCAAACCATGCTTCGTGCTGAATTGCGGTGAAGGCTAGGGTTACCTTTCAGATGGTCGCGTCAAATATGCGGACCACATATCTGTTCTGCGACAGATATGCGATCGCATTTTAAGCCTGACAGGGGCGTTTTAATCTCAATTTTTGACTCCTTTATAAATAGAAACCAGTGCCCATTTGCGATGCAAAAACCACTGTCGTTACCCACGAAGAGAAACACCTCCAAACACCCTAAATCACACCAAAATCAGCCTTGAGAACATATCCAAATGAGACTTTCTTGGACAAATTCTTGAAAGAGGGACTTTGGCCATCCTAAACATAATTGGAGCTATAGAGCTCGGATTGCAGCTAATCTTGAAGAGATTTTTGGGAGATTTTCAAGGGAAAAATCGGGGTAAGTGTTCCTAATTCAATCTTGGTCAAATTACCCAAATCTATTGCCATTCTAGTATGTAATTGGTGATTTAAGTTGGAAAATTTGTGGAAATAAAAAACTGGAGGTCGATCCGATATCAGATTTCGATAATTTTAGTAGGGTTGAACTCGTGGGGAGATAAGAACCCGTTGATGTAAAAATTTCTAAGCTTTGAGAAGTGGGCCCGGGGCTCGGGTTTTACTAATTTCGGGATTTCTTGGTATTTTCGGTTGTTTTCTCTTGGGCCTTTGTTCCCTCAACATATTGTGACGTATTTGTTTTGAATTTGGATAGATTCGACGCACGTGGAGGCCAATTCGAAGGGCAAAGGCGTCGTGGGCTAGAGATTTAGCCGGTTTGAGGTGAGTAGTGATTGTAAATGATGTTCTGAGGGTTTGAAACCCCGGATTGTACATCGTAGTGCTATATTGAGGTGAGGCACGCGCTCGATGATGAGCGTGGAGTCGTTTACCACTGGGGATTGTGACTTGGTCCATCCCGATTGATGATTTTACTACGCAATTGATTGAAACTTTTGTTATCATCCCGGTTTGGGCTGATCACCATATTTGGGCTTCGTGCTGATTATTTTAAACCCTTTGGGGGTATTTATCACTGTTTCCTCACTGTTTTGATGCATTACTTGGACCCAGTCGTATTGATTACCACTGTTTACAACTCAGCCACTTTTACTCGGTTTTGAGGTTTAAATGATATTTTATAGATGTAAATGGGAACGGGTGGTACGCCTACCACAAAATGTGATGTAAGTGGGAGCGGGTGGCACGCCGCCACGAGATATAATGTAAGTGGGAGCGGGTGGCACGCCGCCACGAGATATGATATAAGTGGGAGTGGGTGGCACGCTGCCACGAGATATAATATAGCGCTTGGGCCGTAAGGGGCCCCTCCCGAAGTCTGTACACCCCCAGTGAGCGCGGGTACCCATTGTGATGTAAAATGTAGCCCGAGAGGCTGATATTCTGATGTGAAACATAGCCCGAGGGGTTGATCTTGTACCATGTGATATGCCCGAGGGGCGGATATTGTACCGTGTGATATGCCCGAGGGGCTGATACTGTTTTTAAATGATATAGCCTGAGGGGCGTGTTTTTAAACGATGCTGAGCCCGAGGGGCGGTTTTAAATGTTTTTCTCTTACTTCACGTTATTTACTTGAAAAATTCACATATTTTACTGCTTCATTATAGATTGCCTTGTGCTTTATGTGTTTTCGTACTTTCAGTTGTTATTTATAATTATTACTCATTGAGTTGGAAGTACTCACATTACTCCCTGCACCATGTGTGCAGATTCAGGCGTTGTTGGTTCTGCCCCGGAGTATTGATTTCCTCCTGTCCAGGCGATGATTCAGAGACTACGAGGTAGCTGTTGGCGACCGCAGCCTCGTATCTCTTTTATCTTGCTGTTTCCATGTTCTTCAAGCTTTGTACCAGACATTGTAATTAGTAACCTTGTTATTAGGATTCATTAGTGGCTCAGGACATTGTGACACCCCGGTTTAGGCTGTAGTCGGGATGGTTAGCTATATTTTCCGTGAAGGTTTGCTATTAATCTATGCTTGTATTGTTTTTATTGATTAATTGACTGCTTAACATGCGATTTGGGTAAATTGGCTGGTCTTGTCTTCACGAGAGGCGCCATCAAGACCGGGTTCGGGGTTAGGGTCGTGACAAGTTGGTATCAGAGCCAGGTTACATAGGTCTCACGAGTGATGAGCGGGTTTAGTAGAGTCGCGCGGATCGGTACGGAGACGTTTGTACTTATCTTCGAGAGGCTGCAAAACTTTTTAGGAAAACTCCATATTCTTGAAATTCTTGTCGTGCGAACTTGTTGATCCGAGCATTGAAACCTCTGTTATTCTATTCTCTCACAGATGGTGAGGACGCGAGATACCGGACAAGGTGGACGACCACCAGTGCCACCCACTGAGGCCACCAGAGGCCGTGGACGCGGTCGTGGTCGTGGCAGAGGCAGAGCAGCTCGGGCAGCACTTGTTGATCCACCAGCTGCCCCAGCTCAAGATCAAGTTCCAGTAGCACCGGCTCAAGCGCCGGCTATGCCTATCGTGATTCCAGGTCTTCAGGAGACCTTGGCTCAGATCTTATCAGTTTGCACTGGCCTGGCTCAGGCGGTTTCAGCCACCACAGCAGCAACAACTTCACAGGCCGGGGGAGGCAATCAGACCCCTGTTGCCCGTACATCTGAGCAGGTAGTGCAGGGACTTCAGATGCTGGGGGCACCTCTAGCCCAACTGGTTGCACCAGCTCAGGAATTCATAGTACTAGTTATGCCAGATGATGAGCAGCGTCGTCTTGAGAGGTTTGACAGACTCCAGCCTCCGTCAGGGGGATATGACTGTATCGCAATATGAGTCAAGATTTTCTGAGTTGGCTCGACATGCTGTCTGGATGGTTCCGAATGATCGTGAAAGGATCAGGAGGTTTGTAGATGGCCTTAAATATCATATCCGTATTCTTATGACCAGGGAGAGAGTATTAGGTGCTACTTTCGAGGAGGTGGTTGATATAGCTCGCGAGATTGAGACGGTTCGCCGTCAGGAGCGAGAGGAGAGGGAGGCTAAGAGGCCTTGAGGATCAGGCAGTTATAGTGGTGCTCCTTCGAGAGGCCAGTTTCAGCAGGGTAGAGGTCGTTCCTTCAAGCCTGCCCAGCCAGCCCGTCCAGAGTACCCTGGCAGGTCGAGGTTATCATGGGTTGGAGCAGGGCCAGTCATCACTCAACGCCCTTCCAGCTCATGCTCTGTCAGCCCAGGGTCCTTCTATGCCGAGTACACCTGCTAGACACTCCGGTGCGAGAGGTTCCCTTCATTCCTCTTCTCCAGCGCCAGGGAGTTGTTATGAGTGTGGCGAGATGGGCCACATGCAGAGGCAGTGTCCTCATCGAGGTGCTAGATCGTCCCAGTAGAGGGGTCAGCCCTCGACTTCTGCTCCAGTTACTTTACCACCCGCCCAGCCAGCTGGGGGTGGAGGTCAGGTAGCCAGGGGTCGCCCCAGAGGGGCAGGTCGATCAGGCGGTGGCCAGGCTCGATTCTATGCCATTCCAGGCAGGACAGATGCCAGTGCTTCAGATGCCGTTATTACAGGTATTGTTTCAGTCTGCCACAAAGGTGCCTCCATATTATTTGATCCCGGTTCCACCTATTCCTATGTGTCCTCATATTTTACTCATTATTTGGGGGTATGCCCCGGGAGTTTCTTGCCTTACCTGTTTATGTGTCTACCCCGGTGGGCGATACTGTTGTTGCAGGCCGTGTGTACCGGTCATGTACAGTGACTATTGGGGGTCTAGAGACCCGAGTGGACCTATTGCTATTAAGCATGGTAGACTTTGATGTCATTTTGCGCATGGATTGTTTATCTCCATGTCATGCTATTTTAGACTGTCATGCCAAGATAGTCACTTTGGCTATGCCGGGTGTGCCGCGAATCGAGTGGCGTGGCGTGACTGATTATGTTCCTAGTAGGGTGATATCGTTCTTAAAGGCCCAACATATGGTTGGGAAGGGTTTCCTCTCATACCTAGCGTTTGTGATGGATGTTGGAGCTGAGACTCCAAGCATTGACTCTGTTCCAGTTGTGAGGGATTTTCCCGATGTCTTTCCTGCAGACCTGCCGGGCATGCCACCGGACAGGGATATTGATTTTGGTATTGACCTAGTACCGGGCACTCAGCCCATCTCCATTCCACCGTATCGTATGGCACCAACAGAGTTGAAAGAATTGAAAGAGCAACTTCAGGAACTCCTAGATAAGGGGTTCATTCGGCCTAGCGTGTCACCTTGGGGTACACTGGTGCTGTTTGTGAAGAAGAAGGATGGCACGATGAGAATGTGCATCGATTATAGGCAATTGAACAAGGTAACAATCAAGAACAAGTATCCCTTGCCTCACATTGATGATTTATTTGACCAGCTTCAGGGAGCGCGAGTGTTCTCCAAGATTGATCTCCGTTCAGGATATCACCAGTTAAAGATCAGGGATGCAGATATTCTTAAGACTGCTTTCCGGACTAGATATGGTCACTATGAGTTTCTTGTTATGCCTTTCGGGCTAACCAATGCCCCAGCAGCGTTCATGTAGTTGATGAACAATATTTTTTGGCCTTATCTAGATTCGTTTGTTGTGGTATTTATTGATGATATTCTCGTGTACTCGCGTAGTCAGGAGGAGCACATAGAGCATTTGCGAGTTGTATTGCAGAGGTTGAGGGAGGAAAAGCTCTATGCGAAATTCTCTAAGTGTGAGTTTTGGCTCAATTCAGTGGCTTTCTTGGGGCACGTAGTGTCCAGCGAGGGCATACATGTTGATCCAAAGAAGATAGAGGCGGTTCAAAGTTGGCCTAGACTGTCCTCGGTCACAGAGATTCGTAGTTTTCTTTGGTTGGCAGGCTATTACCGCCGGTTTGTTCAGGGATTCTCATCCATTGCATCGCCCATGACCAAATTGACTCAGAAGGGTGCTCCATTTGTATGGTCGGACGAGTGTGAGGAGAGCTTTCAAAAGCTCAAGACAGCCTTGACTACAGCTCCAGTATTGGTTTTGCCATCAACTTCAGGTTCGTATACTGTGTATTGTGATGCTTCGAGAGTTGGGATTAGTTGTGTACTAATGCAGGAGGGTAGAGTTATTGCTTATGCTTCTCGTCAGTTGAAGCCCCATGAGAAGAACTACCCCGTGCATGATTTGGAGCTTGCTGCCATAGTTCATGCATTGAAGATTTGGAGGCATTACTTGTATGGTGTATCTTGTGAGGTGTTTACTGATCATCACAGCCTTCAACATTTGTTCAAGCAAAAGGATCTTAATTTGAGGCAGCGGAGATGGCTGGAATTGCTCAAGGATTATGATATCACTATATTATACCATCCGGGAAAGGCCAATGTGGTGGCCGATGCTTTAAGCCAAAAAGTAGTGAGTATGGGGAGTCTAGCATATATTCCAGTTGGGGAGAGACCCCTTGCAGTTGATGTTCAAGCCTTGGCCAATAGGTTTGTGAGGTTAGACATTTCAGAACCTAGCCGGGTGTTGGCTTGTGTGGTTTCTCGGTCTTCGTTATATGATCGCACCAGGGAGCGCCAGTATGACGATCCGCATTTGCTTGTCCTTAGGGACAGAGTTCAGCAAAATGATGCTAAAGATGCAACCCTCGGTGAAGATGGGGTGTTGAGGATGCAGGGCCGGATTTGTGTGCCCAATGTGGATGGGCTTTGGGAGTTGATTCTGGAGGAGGCCCATAGCTCGCGGTATTCCATTCATCCGGGTGCCGTGAAGATGTATCAGGACGTGAGGCAACATTATTGGTGGAGAAGAATGAAGAAAGATATCAGGGGATTCGTGGCTCGGTGTCTCAACTGTCAGCAGGTAAAATATGAACATCAGAGACCGGGCGGCTTGCTTCAGCAGATGACTATTCCCGAGTGGAAGTGGGAGCGGTTCACCATGGACTTTGTTGTTGGACTTCCACGGACTTTGAAGAAGTTCGATGCTATCTGGGTGATTGTGGATCGGCTAACCAAGTCTACACACTTTATTCATGTGTGTACTACCTATTCTTCAGAACGGTTGGCAAGGATTTATATCCAAGTGATCGTTCGGCTGCATGGTGTTCCAGCTTCTATCATTTCAGATAGAGGTACTCAGTTCACTTTGCAATTTTGGAGAGCCGTGCAGAGGGAGTTGGGTACTCAGGTGGAGTTGAGCACAACTTTTCATCCTCAGACGGATGGGCAGTCCGAGCGTACTATCCAAATATTGGAGGACATGTTGTGTGCATGTGCTATTGATTTCGGAGGTTCATGGGATGAGTTTCTACTGCTTGTAGAGTTCGCTTATGACAACAGCTACCAGTCAAGTATTCAGATGGCTCCGTATGAGGCTTTGTATGGGAGACGGTGTAGATCTCCAGTTGGTTGGTTCGAGCCCGACGAGGATAGGCTATTGGGGACTGACTTGGTTCGGGATGCTCTAGAAAAGGTGAAAGTGATCCAGGAGAGGCTCCGTACAGTGCAGTCGAGGCAAAAGAGTTATGCCGATAGGAAGGTTCGAGATGTGTCCTACATGGTTGGTGAGAAGGTCTTGCTGAAGGTTTCGCCCATGAAAGGTGTTATGAGGTTCGGGAAGAAAGGGAAATTGAGTCCTCGGTTCATTGGGCCGTTTGAGGTGCTTCGGAGAGTTGGGGAGGTGGATTATGAGCTTGCTTTGCCACCCAGTCTGTCGAGTGTACACCCAGTATTTCATGTTTCTATGCTCCGGAAGTATATTGGGGACCCGTCTCATATTTTGGACTTCATCCCGATTCAGTTGGATGATAATTTGACCTATGAGGTGGAACCAGTGGCGATTTTGGATCGTCAGGTTCGGAAGTTGAGGTCCAAGGAGATAGCTTCAGTGAAAGTTCAGTGGAGAGGTCGGTCCGTGGAGGAGGCTACCTGGGAAACCGAGCGGGAGGTGCGGAGCAGATATCCTCACCTATTTGAGGCTCCAGGTATGTTTCTTGACTCGTTCGAGGATGAACGTTTGTTTAAGTCGGGGAGAATGTGACGACCCGACTAGTCGTCTCATGAGTTACCGCTCCGTTTTCCCCCATTTCTACGTTATTATGCTTCGTTATCCGTGTTTTATGTAATCACGTTGAATAGTTTGCGTTCGGAGTGGATTTGGTAAGAAATGAGACACTTGGTCTCTTTTAAGAAGGTTTTAGCTGGAAAAGTCAATCGAATGTTAACTTATGAGTTAGAGGGCTCGGATGTGAGTTCCGATGGTTCGGTTAGTTCCGGGAGGTGATTTATGACTTAGTAGTGTGATCGGAATTGGTTTCGGAGGTCAGGTGTAGAGTTAGGCTTGAATTGGTGAAGTTAGAATTTTTGGCGATTTTCGGTTGTTAGGCGAGATTTTGATCCGAGGGTCGGAATGGAATTCCGAGAGTTGCTGTAGCTTCGATATGTTATTTAGGATGTGTGTGCAAAATTTCAGGTCATTCGGACGTGGTTTGGTGGGGTTTAGATTAAAAGAGCGATTTAGAAGATTTTAAAATCCTTAGGCTTGAATCCGACGCGAATCGGTGTTGATAGGTTGTTCTGAGCGTTCCGAAGGTTGGAACAAGTTTGAATAATGTTATGGGATATGTTGGCATGTTTGGTTGAGGTTACAGTGGCCTCGGGTGAATTTTGGGTGGTTAAACGGACTATTTCATCGTTGGAACAACAATCTGTAGAAAACCAGAGCCAGGAATGCGGTCGCATTCCTCAAATGCGGACCGCATATTGAGAAATGAGATCGCATGCCAAGCCAGACTTCTGGGCAAGATCCAGGTCAGAAATGCGGTCGCCTTTCTAACATGCGGGCCGCATATTATGCACACTGAGACCGCAGACCGAGGTAGATTTCTAGACAAAAATCAATGTCGAAAATGCGATAAAAAATGCGGTCGCATTTTTGACATGCGGACCGCAAACCATGCTTCGTTGAATTGCGATGAAGGCTAGGGTTACCTTTGCGATGGCCGCGTCAAATATGCGGACCGCATATCTGTTCTGCGACAGATATGCGATCTCATTTTAAACCTGACAGGGGCGTTTTTGTCTCGATTTTTGACTCCTTTATAAATAGAAACCAGTGCCCATTTGCCATGCAAAATCCCACTGTCATTACCCACGAAGAGAAACACCTCCAAACACCCTAAATCACAACAAAATCATCCTTGAGAACATATCCAAAGGAGACTTTCTTGGACAAATTCTTGAAAGAGGGACTTTGGCCATCCTAAACATAATTGGAGCTATAGAGCTCGGATCGCAGCTAATCTTGAAGGGATTTTTGGGATATTTTCAAGGAAAACATCGGGGTAAGTGTCTTAGTCAAATTACCCAAATCTATTGCCATTCTAGTATGTAATTGGTGATTTAAGTTGGAAAATTTGTGGAAATAAAAAACTGGAGGTCGATCCGATGTCGGATTTCGATAATTTTAGTAGGGTTGAACTCGTGGGGAGATAAGAACCCGTTGATGTGAAAATTTCTAAGCTTTGAGAAGTTGGCCCGGGGCTCGGGTTTTACTAATTTCGGGATTTCTTGGTATTTTCGGTTGTTTTCACTTGGGCCTTTGTTCCCTCAACATATTGTGACGTATTTGTTTTGAATTTGGATAGATTCGACGCACGAGGAGGCCAATTCGAAGGGCAAAGGCGTCGTGGGCTAGAGATTTAGCCGGTTTGAGGTGAGTAATGATTGTAAATTATGTTCTGAGGGTTTGAAACCCCGGATTGCACATCGTAGTGCTATATTGAGGTGAGGCACGCACTCGATGATGAGCATGGAGTCGTTTACCACTGGGGATTGTGACTTGGTCCATCCCGATTGATGATTGTACTATGCAATTGATTGAAACTTACTTGTTATCATCCCGGTTTGGGCTGATCACCATATTTGGGCTTCGTGCCGATTATTTTAAACCCTTTGGGGGGTATTTATCACCGTTTCCTCACTGTTTTGATGCATTACTTGAACCCAGTCATATTGATTACCACTGTTTACAAATCAGCCACTTTTACTCGGTTTTGAGGTTTAAATGATATTTTATATGATGTTAATGGGAACGGGTGGTACGCCTACCATAAAATGTGATGTAAGTGGGAGCAGGTGGCACGCCGCCACGAGATATAATATAGCGCTTGGGCCGTAAGGGGCCCCTCCCGGAGTCTGTACACCCCAGTGAGCGCGGGTACCCATTGTGATGTGAAATATAGCCCGAGGGGCTGATATTGTGATGTGAAACATAGTCCGAAGGGCTGATCTTGTACCATGTGATATGCCCGAGGGGCCGATACTGTTTTTAAATGATATAGCCCGAGGGGCAGGTTTTAAATGATGCTGAGCCCGAGGGGCGGTTTTAAATGTTTTTCTCTTACTTCACGTTATTTACTTGAAAAATTCACATGTTTTACTGCTTCATTATAGATTGCCTTGTGCTTTATGTGTTTTTGTACTTTCAGTTGTTATTTATAATTATTACTCACTGAGTTGGAAGTACTCACATTACTCCCTGCACCATGTGTGCAGATTCAGGCATTGTTGGTTCCACCCCGGAGTATTGATTTCCTCCTGTCCAGGCGGTGATTCAGAGACTACGAGGTAGCTGTTGGCGTCCGCAGCCCGGTATCTCTTTTATCTTGCTGTTTCCATGTTCTTCAAGCTTTGTGCCAGACATTGTAATTAGTAACCTTGTTATTAGGATTCATTAGTGGCTCATGACATTGTGATACCTCGGTTTGGGCTGTAGTCGGGATGGTTAGCTACATTTTCCGCGAAGGATTGCTATTAATCTATGCTTGTATTGTTTTTATTGATTAATTGATTGCTTAACATGCGATTTGGGTAAATTGGCTAGCCTTGTCTTCACGAGAGGCGCCATCACGACCGGGTTCGGGGTTAGGGTCGTGACAATTATTAATTTTCTTTTCAAAACCTATTATTTTCTTACCAGCCAATAAACAAAAAATATTTTCCACAAAATAATTTTTACAAAAATATAATTTGCATAAACATATTTTTTTTAAGTGAGAAATGACTTCTACCAAACCAAGAAGTAGTCAAGGTGAGAAAAGGTGTCGGTAGATTAGGCTTTTTTTCTCTTCAATAATTGGAGTTAGTGATGGCAAAATGGTTAAAAGAAAATAGTTATTCACCCGTATTATCCATTAAAAAATTGATCGGAATAATAAACTATTTAAAAACGGATCAAATATGGATAAAGAACTATATTATCCATTTAGAAAATGGATAACCAATGGATAACTAATGAGTTTAACTTTTGCATTTGTAAAGCCTCAAATTGAGGGTTCCTTAAGTTTAGGGGACTAGGAATTCTCCTAAAAGTGATAAATTTCAAAAAGCCATGGATAATATGGATATCCATATTATCCGCCAGTTAACCAATTTTTTATCCATATTAAATATGGATCGGTCGGATAATTTATTCGTTTTTTGTATTATCCATTTTCGACCCCCCATATTCAACCCGACCCGTCCATTTGCCTCTCCTAATTGGAGTCCATGATATTGTGGCCCTATTATGTTATACTGATCTAGTTGAGGCATACATGCGCCTGCGCCCAACTTGATCGAATTAGGGTTTTTGTTTGGAAGCGTTACACAAATAACCGATCAGAGTCAATGTTTAATAGCCCATTTTACTTAGCAACTGTATTTTATTCATTTTGTATCTTCTCCAGAATAGATATATCTGGCTGACTGGATCCTTCTATCTATTTTTCTCGTCTTGAATGGAAATTTGGCCCTGTTTTCTTACTAACAATAATTGACCAACTTGATAGATTTAGACATATTATTCCATATACACTTTTTAGTTAAAAGTGTAACTTAATTCATATATCGCAACGATTTTTTTTACTGACATTTTACCCAATGAATTATTTTTTTATAACTTTTTACCTCATAAACGGATAACAATTAAATTTGTACGGGGTTTTAAGGATATGTGGATTAATTCAACACAAATAATCAAGAATGTTAAATAAACGAGTTAGAGATAAAATGAGTAATCAAACCAATTATGATGTTACGGCCTGACTTGTATTTAGGCTGGACAGTTATTTTGCCCTCGATAGGACCCTCGATTCGAAGCCAATTGAGTATGAAGAATAATAAAAAAGAGCTTTGCAATAGCTAGAAAGCAGAAAAATAAATTTGTATTGTCTTGGTTTGCGTGTTACAATGTGCGTTATAAAAAAAAAAATTCCCTTTTATATAGTAGGAGAGTTTCATCCCTAGTACAAGTCTAAAAAAGGTAAAAAATCTCCCTTTCTCGTTAATTACCGATCCGTAACCGACATCGGACGAGATTCGCGCCATGATATCCGGTTAGGTATGGATATAACGGCCTTTTGTTAGTCGTGCGTAACAGTTTGCTATATCTCCTAGGTTCAAGATCTCGTTTCGGGATCGGGGAGCGTTACCTTATCACGCCCGGCCATGAGCCGACTGTTCATCTTCCATGGGTCTTGGTACGAAAAGCTCCCAGCCTTGATTTCATCCTCGTATGTTCATGCCCTCATTCCGTATTCTACACTGGAAAATCGGGGTATGCATTATTTTTGATTTCACCCGTATACAGATAGTCCCCTCATTTTTCAGAGGGTAGGTTTGCCGGAACGACGAGAAACGAATAAATGAACCCCGATTTCTTCCCTCGTCATTATAACTGAGGCGGCGGGTAAAATCGAAATGTCGCATCAGTCGCGTCGTTCTGACTTCGGACACGTGTCGGTCATCGGCTAGCTGTCTTCGCATGTGAAATGTCGCGCAATGATTGCATTTTCCCCTATAAAAGCTTCACCCTTCTTCATTTTTTTCACTTTCCGTTTCTAAGCCTTTTCTTCGAATATTCTAATGGATTTTAAGTTCTTTAGACCTTCATACATTGTTCATTGAACCTTTATATCTTTATACCTTCATCTTTAACCTTCAAACCTTCATATTTTTCCAGATTCACAATGGTGAAAACTTCCAAGTCTGTACCACAACAAGTGGCCCCTTCATCTTCTCACCCAACCATGGGCATCGAGGCAACTGTCCCCGAGGTGGCACCTGAGCGCTATATGAAGAGCTTTATACTCGGGGGTTGCTCCATAGGGGATGATTTCAAAGTCGAGAAGGCCTACGTCCAACAAGACTGAGGTGAGGGAGAATGGAGATATATATGCTCTTTTACTGAAGATACCCTTCCCGTAGTCCGAGAGGACTGTAAATGGGAAGGTAAAGACGTAGTCGTCCCCGGGCTTGATGACGATATTACTACCTACGTGGAAGGGTATTTAAGTGTTTACACTTACCCCTTCACGTTGGGCCCAGTAGACCCAGTAATACTTGCCTTTTGTAAGAGGTACGAGGTGTGTCTCGTCCAAATCCACCCGTCCTTCTGGAGGATCGTGATTCTCCTGCGCCATTTCGTGAGCAACACCGAATTTTCTCGGTTCACCATCAACCACCTACTCCATCTGTACAGTCCCCGAATTTCTCGGGGGGGGGGGGGGGGG
>MCJB01048801.1:104646-116684 GCA_002018475.1 Nicotiana obtusifolia
GGGGGGGGGGAGGATTATAAAACTCATTCGCCGGGCAAGAAAGGCCCCCTTCTCGAGCATCGACGAGGATCGAGACCGAGGCTATCAGCGGAGGTTTGTCTGGGTGAAAATCGATGACCTGATCCCTCTCGAGTTCCTACCGTTCCCCGAGAAGTGGAATGCATCTCGTAAGTGTCGTCTTCCTTAAGTGTTAATGTCTTTTCATTCTTTATCTCATTGTCTGTGTTTACGGCCGTGCAGCTATTGCCCAAGTCCCTGATGCGATCCCCCGGTTCAAGGAGTGGATCAAAGGGATCTTCAAGCAGATGCCGTACTCCGAGCACAAATGGCGCAAACTTTCGAAGGGCTAATGAGAGGCCCGTTCTCATGGTGAGGTTCTTCTCTGCACTGTTATCACTATGTTCCCAACTTACATAATTCTAGTTTTTTCTTTTCTTTTATAGGTCTGCCTGAGACCACCAGAGTTAGACCGTTAGACGGGGACGAGGATACGTCTGTACCCATCGAGCCCTCCGTTTTGGTGCATCCTGGGATTGCTGTGGAGGAGGAGAAGAAGAGGAAAAGAAAGTCCTCAGGTTCCCCGAATCCTGAGGCGAAGAGAATAAAAAGGGCGGCCACTCTGGTTCGGAAGCCCAAGAAGAATACTAAGTCTAGGGTACCGGACCCTGACTTCCCTTTACAGGCTCAACAATGAGCCTGAAGAAGAAGACATCTTTGTTTCCCACGAATCAACCCCTGCCGCAGAGAAGGCGACGACTGAGGAAGGGGCTATAAGGCCGATCCCCTTCCGGTTCGAGAGGCCGAAGTGGAGATGGAGGTTGCGACCTCCCAAGAAGTCGTTCCTATTTAGAAGGAGGCGATCGGTGTGATCGATATCATCGATATGCCATCCTATACCGAGTCCATGCTTGAAGAGGCTAAGCGGGTAAAGAAAAGTCGAGTGAAGGAGTACAAGGTGCAAATGATCCTCTCTACTCCTTCTTTGATGGCATGGAGTCCACACTGGAAGATTTCTTCGGGTTGGGTCACCTGGAGATCCTAAGAAGGACGCGCCCTCAGGAGTTTGCGGGCCGAGTTTGAGCCCAAGATTGGTGAAGCAATTTCCCGTGCCGAGCATAGACCCTGAGCGTAAGAAAAAGGTTGTTCTCACAATTTCGGAGGATGCCCAGATCCTGTTTGCTCTGGTAGGCGTAGCCAGCTACCTCCGATGCCTAGTGATCGAGGAGGACCAGGCAAAGATGAATTAGGTCAGTACGTCAAGTATTTTCAATGAGGCGCAGCAGGCGTTGAATCGGGTAAGCTCTAATACTTTCATATTCCCTTTACGAATCCCACTTAAGTTTTCCTTTGATGTCTCTTACTAATTCCACTGTTTCACATGCTTCAATGCTCCACCATGAGAGCTTCATCTGGTACCGCTTGAAAATTAACCAGCTCGAGTTCGAGCTCAAAGAGCAGGTCCGAAAGAAGAATATGTACAGGCTTGTTAGTGAGCAACATGACGAGGCCCTTAAAGACCTCTAGGCCGAGCTAGATAAAACTCAGAAGAAGGCCTCGAACCTGAAGTGGGAACATGCCGACCTGGTTGAAAAGGTAAAGGTCTTTGAAGCTAAAAACGAGGAGCTAGTCACGGTGACTAACAACACAACCTCGTAGGTCCAACAAAAGATCGACCTAATCAACCAGCTCCGAGCCAAGATGAACGAGGTCAAGGCCATGGCCGAATGGTGGAAGGGAAGGATGGACCTGCTGGCTTCGGAGAAAGAAACTACGAGGGCGGAGCTGGCATCGGTTGAGAACCAACTCTAGGTGGTGAAGGACAAAGCTGATAAGTGGTCTCAGCTAAATGATGATTTCCAAGCACAACTGAGCTTGGCCGTCGTAGAATAGGATGCCCTCGGAAGAGAATACGAGGCACTTAAGTCCAAATTGGACACAATCTTCGGTGATGCCAAGGATATGGTATCCCAGTACAAAACTGATGTGAAGACAGCCAAGACCCGCCTAAAGAGAAAGGCTGAATACGTGAAGCGGCAGTCCCGAAGAGAGACCCTCGAAGAGATCAACACATGAGGTTTCGACCTATCGACCATGATCTAGGAAGCTAAGAAGCTTGAGGTCGAGGCAAAGGAGCTCTACGAGCCTGAGGGTGCCGAAGGCTCCAAGGGTTCGAGGGATCGGAGGGTTCCGTCATTTTTGGCGACGAGATAGGCCCCGGTGAAGACCAGTCATATGCCTCAGTACCTTTTTAGTTTTTATTTTTCCTTATGTATATTTTTTTCATGTTAGGGTCGTTTTATAGGGACTTTGTAAATATATTTTGGAATGTATATATGAAATATTTCCCTTTCTGGCAATATCATGTCTTTACTTTTCCAGCATCTTTTATTCGTGTATTGTTTTTGGTGCCTTAACATTGAATAGATGTAGTTTCGGGATATTTATTTTCCGAAAGTTTGAGCGAAGCCCGATTTTGATGTAACTTTGTTTAATCGAGGCTTAGAAACCTCGGTGCGGCCGGAGGCTCCCAAGATGCTCAAGTGTTTTTACATGATGCTTTTGCCGAGGGTAACTTTTTAGTAGGTTTCGAGTTTTTAAAAAGGCCTTATTTTCTAATTACGGGCTTCGGACATTTTCGAGATGTTTTTACTTTGGTCGTTGCCTTTTTATATTTGGGCACCGCCTAATAGGTTTGGTGCCTTCGGGGTTTGGTAGCCCGGCTTGTCCGAATTTATTTAAGGCTACAGTCCCCGAGTAGGGGTAGCCTATAGGCTCGATAGTCCCCGAGTACGGGTAGCCTATGGGCTCGGTAGTCCCCGAGTAGGGGTAGCCCGTGGGCTCTAGGATTCGGGAACGAAGAAGTAAAAACGCGTAATAGCAAAGCATAATTTTCTTTAATTTCTTAGTATGTAAGGTACATGATCGAAAGCGTATAAGAACTTGTGCCATGGCTAGAGTGGACTATGTAGGCATGGTTCATATGACCGTTTGGCCCTTACAATGAATCCTAACCACAAATTCTTAGCTTTTAGTGCACAAAGCTTCCTTTTTCCCTTGATAAATACCTTAATCCGAGGGTAATGGCCCCTAGTATTTGAGGCTGAACTTGTAAGGGCTCGGATGCTGTTGATCTGAAGCGAACGATCGTTGACCACAGTCTGAAACCGACCTTCAAATCTAGCATGTTTTACTGTTACATCGTTAAAAACCTTGCCAAAAAATCTATCTTGAGACAAAACCGGTTCAAGAGAAAAA
Source organism: Nicotiana obtusifolia (assembly GCA_002018475.1). Classification (NCBI taxonomy): domain Eukaryota; kingdom Viridiplantae; phylum Streptophyta; class Magnoliopsida; order Solanales; family Solanaceae; genus Nicotiana; species Nicotiana obtusifolia. The sequence goes on from MCJB01048801.1 coordinate 107,902, forward strand.
GAGTGCAATGCGTGCTCTGAGACCTAATAGCCACATCCATCCTTGACCGTTACCTGCAAATGTTAGTCCGGTTCATGACATGATTAAACAGTAACTGAGTTTGTACCTTAGCAGTAGTACCGCTTTAAATGTGCCACGTTCTAGTTGTTTGGTAGTTGCACACCATTTCCTGCTTTGAGTTTGTATGAGCCTTTGCTGGTTATTCCGACAATTCGATATGGTCCTTCCCAGTTTGGTCCCAACTTCCCCTCGTTCGGGTTTCGGGTGTGTAATGTTACCTTCCTCCACACTAAGTCCTTGATCTGAAAGTGTCGGAGGTTGGCTCTTCGGTTGTAATATCTTTTTATTTGCTGTTTCTGGGCGGCCAACCCGATCAGGGCGACCTCCTGACTCTTCTGTCGCATATTGGATCTTGAGGCTTGGTTCTCCCACTTCAGCTGGTATTAAGGCTTCGTCCCCATAGAGCAACGAGAATGGAGTGGCTCTGATACTATATTTCGAGGTCGCGCGGTATGCCCACGGGACTTCGGGAAGGATTTCCTTCCATTTCCCTTTGGCGTCGGCTAACCTCTTTTTCGGATTTTGAAGTATGGTCTTGTTTGTTGATTCTGCTTGCCCGTTGTCACTCGGGTGAAATGTTGATAATATCTTTTTGATCTTGTGGTCTTCAAAAATTTTTATCACCTTGCTGCCAATGAATTGTTTTCTATTATCCCAAACAACCTCGGCTGGTATCCTGAATCGACATATTATGTGGTCCCTGATGAAGTCAATGACTTCCTTCTCTCGGACTTTTTCGAACGCTTGAACTTCGACCCATTTGAAAAAATAATCGATCATGAATAGTATGAATTGAGCCTTACCGGGTGCCCACGGTAGGGGACCGACGATATCCATTCCCCACTTCATAAATGGCCACGGGGACAAGATCGAGTGGAGTAGTTCTCCCGGTTGATGGATCATCCGAGTGTGTCTCTGGCAGTCGTCGCATTCTTGTACGAATTCCTTCGCATCTTTCTCCATCTCGGTCCAGTAATAGCTGGCCCTAATTAATTTCCGAACTAAAAACTCTGCCCTCGAATGATTCCCGCAAGTGCCTTCGTGGACTTCTCTCAGGGCGTATTCAGTTTCTCCCGGTCCCAAGCATTTGGCTAGTGGGCCGTCGAAGGTTCTCCTGAACAACGTCCCTTCGACCAAGCTAAATCTGGCAGCCTTGGTACATAGGGCTCTCCATTCTTTGGGATTTGAGAGTAACTTTCCGGTCTTCAAGTAGTCTATGTCTTGTTCCTCCAATCTCAAGTTAAACTCGTTGAGTTTACTTTAGCGTGGCCTTCTTCTACCATCGATTTCATGAGCTGCACCACTGTTCCCGAACTAAATTCATCAGCATCGGCCGACAACTCCAAGTTAGCCAGAACATCGGCCTCGCTGTTTTGATCTTGGGATACGTGCTGCAGGTCCATTCCATAAATTGATGCAGCATTACCTGTAATTTGTCTAAGTACCTTCGCGTCCATTCTTCTTTTACTTCGAATGTCCCGTTAACTTGGTTTACCACAAGGAAGGAGTCCTACTTGGCTTCGATCACCTCGGCCCCAAGGCTTTTAGCCAATTCTAGACCTGCAATCATGGCCTCATATTCGGCCTCATTGTTAGTCAATTTCGTAGTTCGAATAGATTGCCTAATAACATTTCCCGTAGGCGGTTTTAATACGATGCCGAGCCCGGACCCTTTTGCGTTTAAGGCACCATTCGTAAAAAGGGTCCAGATCCCCGAGGTTGTCCCCGTGGTCAATAATAGTTCCCTCTCGACTTCGGGTATTGAAACCGGCGTAAAGTCGGCCACGAAGTCTACCAAAATCTGAGATTTTATAGCAGTTCGGGATCGATACACGATATCGTACTCGCTAGTTGCGACTACCCATTTGGCCAACAGGCCCGAAAACTCGGGTTTGGGCATGATGTTCTTCAGTGGGTAAGGAGTTGTGACACACATGGGTGGCATTGAAAGTATGGTTTTAACTTTCTGGAGGCGCTTAGCAAAATGAGCGCCAAGTTTTCCAGTTGAGGATACCTTATTTTGGCCTTACCTAGAGTTCTACTGACATAGTAAATAGGAAATTGCGTACCTTCCTCTTCTCTGACCAAGACTCTACTTATCGCCATCTCGGAAACTGCCAAGTAAAGGTATAGCTGTTTGTCCGCCTTCGGAGTGTGCAGCAGGGGTAGACTCGATAGGTACCATTTAAGTTTTTCCAAAGCTTGTTCGTATTCTGGGTTCCAGAAAAAGTTATTCTTCTTCTTTAACAGTGAGAAGAACCGATGGCTTTTGTCCGAAGACCTTGATATGAACCGGCCTAGGGCGGCTATACGCCTTGTTAGCCTTTGAACGGCCTTGACATTGTCCACCATGGTGATATCTTCTATGGGTTTGATTTTATTAGGGTTGATCGCTATCCCTCGATTGGGCATTGAGAAATTTTCTTGATCCGGCTCTGAACGCGCACTTCTCCGGGTTCAGCTTCTTATTATATTTTTTCAATATGTCGAAGGTCTTGTGCAAATGTTTCAAATGGTCCTCTGCTCGTAGGGACTTGTCTTGCATGTCGTCAATATAAACTCCCATTAATTTCCCTATCTATTCTTCGAACATCCGGTTTACTAAGCGTTGATAAGTGGCACCAGTATTTTTTAATTGGAATGGCATTACATTATAACACTAGATGCCGAATTTAGTGATAAAAGAAGTCTTTTCTTAATCGCCCCGGTCCATCCGAATTTGGTTGTACTCGGAATAGGCATCGAGAAAACTGAGTATCTCATGCCCGACAGTCGCATCGATTATCCCATCGATGTTAGGCATAGGAAAAGAATCCTTGGGGCATGCCTTGTTTAGATCTTTGTAATCTACACACATTCTTAGCTTATTCCGCTTTTAGGCACTACTACTACATTAGCTAACCAGTCCGGGTATTTAACCTCCTGAATGGATCCTATTTTAATGAGTTTAGATAACTCGTCCTTGATGAATGCATGTTTGACCTCGGATTGCAGCCTCCTTTTCTAGTTAATCGGATGGAACCTCGGGTTCAAACTCAGCTTATGAGTTGTTACCTCTGGCGGGATCCCTGTCATGTCAAGATGGGACCAAGCGAAACAATCTATGTTAGCTTTAAGAAAATTTAATGAGTTTTTTCCTGAGCTCTGGGGTTAACCTCGTGCCCAGGTATACCTTTCGATCCGGTAGGTGTTCGATCAATGTGACTTGTCCAACTCTTCGACCGTCGATTTGGTGGCTTCGATATCATCATGAGCTTTTGAACGATTTTGAAACTCCGTAATCATCCTCGTCTATTCCTCGCTCCTCCGATCCGGTTTGGACCGGCATCGGTGGTTGCTATTTAACTTCGGCTTTTCTGGCCGACTCCGTGTTCGTTAATGTCGAGACGGCGGGCACTAGGAGTACTTCGTCGACTGCGAACATCTCCTTTGCAGCTGGCTGTTCTCCGTAGACCGTTTTGATTTCTCCCGGTGTAGGGAATTTCAACGCCTGGTGTAAGGTTGATGACACCGTCCTCATGTTGTGAACCCATGGCCTTCTGAATAGAGCGTTATATCCCATATCCCCTTCTATCACATAAAATTTTGTCTCTTGAATTATCCCGGCGGTGTTCACTGGTAGGGTTATCTCCCCTTTAGTGGTTTCGCATACAATGTTAAATCCGTTCAACACTCGGACTGCTGGCACTATTTGATCTTGTAACCCCAATTGCTCTACGACCCTAGATCTGATTATGTTGGCCGAGCTACCTGGATCAATCAACACACGTTTAACTAGAGATTTATTAATAAGTATGAATATTACTAGTGCATCATTGTGAGGTTGTACAATGCCCTCGGCATCCTCATCGCTGAACGAAATGGTTCCCTCCGGGACATAATCTCGGGTACGCTTTTCCCTCGTGATGGATACTTCAGTGAGTTTTATCATTGACCCTTGGGGGACATCGACCTCTCCGATGATCATATTGATGACGTGTTGAGGTTCCTCTTGCCCGGTCTGTTTGTCGGCGACCCTGTTCCTGAAGTGGTTTTTGGCTCGATCACTCATAAATTCTCGAAGGTGCCCGCTATTAAACAACGGGGCAACTTCTTCTCTCAATTGCTGGAAATCCTCGGTCCTGTGGCCATGAGTGCCATGATTGTTACACATCAAGTTAGGACATCTCTGGGTAGGGTCGGACTGCAATTGTCGTAGTTATACTACGACAATCTTGGTGCTTCCATTTCCCCGAGGGGCTTGTCGAAAACCTAAGCTATTGGGCCCTCGATCGCTTCTCTTTTCGTTCCTTGTGGGGTGATGCTCGGACCCGTTTCCCCTTCGATCTGCCCTGTTTGATTGGTACCGATCACGGATCGCCTTGATTCATGGTCGACGACTTTCGTAGACCTGTCATCAGCTCCGATGGGATAAATGGACCCAGAAGGGGCTCCGAGTTGGTTTTTCTCGACTCTGATTTTTGATTGGTACCTGTTGTGGACGTTGGCCCAAGTTATTGCCGGGTGGTCAACCAAATTTTGTTTTAGCTGCTGCGAAGCCAAGGAGCTTCGGGGGTTAAGTCCTTGAGTGAATGCCTAAACGGCCAAATCATCTGCAACCAGAGGCAGGTCCATCCGTTCCATTTGGAATCTTGACACGAACTCCCTAAGCATCTCGTTATCTCTTTGTTTAACCTTGAAAATGTTCGATTTTCTGGTCTCGACCTTGATGGCCCCGGCATGAGCCTTCTAAAAAGCATCTGCAACCATAGCAAACGAGTCAATGGAATTTGGGGGTAAGTTGTGGTACCATATCATTGCTCCTTTTGGCAAAGTCTCCCCGAACTTTTTTAGTAACACCAACTCGATTTCATCATCTTTCAAGTCGTTGCCTATGTGTAGGAGGTCACATGCTCATTCAGATCCGTAGTTCCATTATATTTTAGAATATCGGGCATACGAAACCTCTTGGGGATCGGCTTTGGTGCCGTGCTTGGAGGGAAAGGCTGTTGGACAAATTTTTTGAAATCCTCTCCTTTCAATATTGGGGGTGATCCCCGGATTTGATCGATCCTGGAATTATATGTCTCCACCTTCTTGTCATTGGTCTCAATTTTCTTCTCACATGATTCCACTCGCTTTGTCAATACTTCAAGCATTCTCATTATCTCGGAGTTGACTCGGGGTCCAGCTTCACCTGACCTCTCGATGGTCTGCTTAGTCCTTGGGATGTTCTCTCGGGACGGTTCTGGCTCAACTCTACTGGGGGCATGGTTCTAATTCTACAGCTGTGCTATCGCTGTCTGTTAAGCATGCAACATTTCGAAGATTAACTGCAGGCTAACCCCATCGCCTTTGCCTTCGTGGATTCTCGAGCCGTTGATCGGGGTCCCCCGTGGAGCTGTTTTCGGGATCAGTCGGCAGGTTAATATCGATGGCCACCTATGAGTTAGCATCGACCGGATTGGCAACTGGGTCTCCGTTGGGATCAGCAGGAGGTACCTCATTGCTAGGCACCAGATTGTTGTTTTCGCCATAATGGCCAGACTCAGCGTCAACATTCAAATGGGCAGACCGAGAATTTGATATTTTTTAACTGACCTGATATTAAGACTTTAAAGAAAAAGCATAAAATAGAGTGTGTTATGGAGATTTGTATCAAATCACCACTATTAACTTTATCCCTACGGTAGGCGCCAAATTGTTTACCCTATAAACGGATAACAATTAAATTTGTACGTGGTTTTAAGGATATGTAGATTGATTCAACACAAAAAGTTAGATAAACGAGTTAGAGACAAAATGAGTAATCAAACCAATTATCATATTACGGCTTGGTTTGTATTTAGGCTGGACAGTAATTTTGCCCTCGATCGGACCATCGGTTCGAAGCCAATTATGTATGAAGAACAATAATAAAATAAGAGTTTTGCAATAACTAGAAAGCAGAAAAATAAATTTGTATTGCCTTGGTTTGCGTGTTATAATGTGTGTTATCAAAGAAAAACTTCCCCCTTATATAGTAGGAGAGTTTCATCTCTAATACAAGTTTAAAAAAGGTAAAAATCTCTCTTTCTCGTTAATTATCGATCCGTAGCCGACATCAGGCGAGATCTGCGCCGTAATATCCGGTTAGGTACGAATCACGACCTTCGGTTAGTCGTGCATAACCGTTTGCTATATCTTCGAGGTTCAAGAGCTCGTTTCGGGTCCGGGGAGCGTTACCTTATCACATCCGGCAATGAGCCCATTGTTCATCTTTTATGGGTCTTGGTACGAAAATCTCCCAGCCTTGATTTCATCCTCGTATGTTCGTGTCCTCCTTCCATCTTCTTTACCGGGAAATCGGGATACGCATTATTTTCGATTTCACCAGTATACAATAAGGATTATCCATTTAACTTATAAAAGAGGAACAATTTATGGCTTTTAGTGAATTTCACATTCAACACAAGTTGAAGTTAGTTTATTAAGGTAAGACGTCACAAGACCAAAAAATTAGGAGCAGTTTAATTTATCAGTTCTAGTGAATTTCACATTCTTGTTTACAAGTTCACAATTACCCCTTGATTGTGATTTAAATAGAAGGGAATAGCACATATATTCTAATATTAGAAGTTTATGTATAAGTTTAAGAGATGTCGAACAGTGAATGTTCAACCTTTATAGATCAATCAATTCAAAAGAGACACTAGAAATAAAAAATTTGATGGCTCCCCGAATGTTTGGAAAAGATAACCGAGGGCTCAGTTATATTACTACTATATTATGGAAAAGGCTGAATCTCCAACCAGTCAAAATGAACTTTTGAACAGAAATTTTTGTTCGTCCTTTAGATCTCGAGAAAGTGTGAACTAGTCTAGTGACCTTGCTAGTTTCACTTTACTAAAGTTTATTCCATCTTTTATTACTGGTATATTCGAAATTTGACTATATTGACAAACACATACTACTACGATTTTAGAGAATTATTCGTCGCTAAATGTTCCGTTTGGGAATTCCGTCAATTGGGTATCGTTGTTGATTTTGACTGGAAAGGTTTAACTTGAACCACTGAGATCCCTAGTATTCCTCTCTTTTTTAGTAATAATAATCATTTGGCTTCGTAGAATCATCCCTAGGAAACCTGTCCAACTTTTAGGTCCTATCATCAAAGTTAGACCCAGCAATGAATTATTTAGAAAATTTGCTTATTTCAAAATTCTCTCATGATAAGTATTTCAAATCATTTTTTTATTAAATTATAAGTATTAATCTTAAAGTGAATTTTTACCTTCTCTTTTAATTTAACTCTCAAGATCACGTCTAGAAAGATTGATTAAACGACTAGTGAAAGAAAATTTTCGTGGAGGCTGAGATTTTGGGTAAACAACAAACTTTTGTAAAGCTTTTATCTCTATCGAAGGTAAAGTTGTAGTAATCGTGTTAAAAGTCATTATTTAGAATCAAAATTATATGAATAATGAGGCAAAAAGAAATTATTCCTTCTACTTTTCCTGAGAAAGCGGTTTGTCAGAGATTTATGTCCGCCATACCTTGTATTAGAAATAGTAATATCATGAACAGAAGAAAGGCAGTTGTACATTAATATTTATATCTATATCTATATTTATATTATATTAAAAATATAAAATTCTAACTTAAAAAGTTAAATTACTTTTATACTCCTCTTATCAAAGACCTATTTTTACTATAACCAAAAAAAAAAAAAAAAAAAAAGAACTTAAAAGCCTACAAAGAGTCCTAAGCCAAAAATCACCAAATGTCATGAAGAGTCCAAGCGAACATTCACCAAACGATACATTCCCTTCACTATGTTTCCTTTTCATTTGTTCATCAATCTTATGTTAAATAAACACACTCCTTTATATCCTTCCACAAAGTCCAAACGTCATTAAACTTTATACAGTCATTTCTCTTTAGTCAAGCAATTTGTCTTCTTAAAAATCTAATTATTCTTTTTAATAATATAAAAAAATCTAATGCATACCAAAAATGCCAACTTTTCATACACATATTTTGAAGTTTCTAACTATAGAATATATGTTTACCTTATTTAGAGTTCTTCCATATATGGTATATTTCCATACTTGTAGAATAGATGTTTACCTTATTTAGAGTTCTTCCATATATGTTATATTTCCATACTTATCTCTTGTAATAGTTCTATATATTTGACATCTAATGAATGAATGAATTATTCACCACAAATAATATTCAATATGGTATCATTATGAGCCTAATTCCTAGGGATTCCATCACCAAACCCTAGCCTTAGCCGTCCCACCCAAGCAGCGCCACCCCACTGCCGCTACACGTCGCCACTGCCAACCACTGCTGCAACGCCGCGCCAACCCCACTGCCGCTGCTTCTTTCCTTTTAACTGATGGCTGAAACGGCTTCTATTACTCCCCAATTCCTCCCTAACCCTCATGACCCTAAAATACCACTCATCTCTGTCATGATCCCTGGTGCCAAACTACATAGGTCCAGCTACGTGGGTTGGAAGAAACAAGTAGACACTCTTCTTCACGGTTTTGGTCTATTTGGTTGGATTGATGGGACAAAAATCACACCAGCTCCTACTATTATATCTGCTGCGTCCACTGTAGCCGGAACGGGGTCCTCCACTCCCAATCCGGCTTATCTATCATGGTATCGCCAAGACAAGTTGTTATTATCTTCCATTCTTGGAAGTCTTGCCGAAGAAGTTGCTTCTTTGGTGAATCTGGCAACCACTTCAA
>MCJB01048802.1:0-13929 GCA_002018475.1 Nicotiana obtusifolia
CCACAGACGACTGATATACACGATCCACTTGATGCAATATAAAAAGTGGAAACAAAAAAACAAAAGATAGAAGTAAGACGCTCAATGAACTATCAAGACAACAAGTAGGAACTAGTCTGCTTACCTTCTTGATGACGTCACGGAGTACCTATACTATACGAACAACCCTCAGGACAACAATGGTCTTGCAAACTATTCGATCAAACAAAGGAACAAGTTCAATTTTGAATCACACCAAAATTGGACAAGTTAATTCACACGATTTTGGGAGCAATGCGCTGCCGTTTTTTGATTGATAATAATGTCAAAAGATATCAAAATAATCAAGTGTTTTGGCTTATATAGAATAAGCCTTTACCTAAATCAACTAGTAAAAGAATAACTAGTTAACCTAAATCAACTAGGAAACAACTAATTAACAAAAAGGCCACAATTTGGCTAAGTTTAAGAAATAGTCACGCAGGACTCCAAAACAAGTAAGAATTAATGTCTTCCATAACTAAACAATAATACATGCCAAACGCAAACTTCACACGCCAAACGCTTGGATCTTCTTCACCATCAAATGTGCATCATGAAGCTCTTTAGCTTGACTTCTCGTGAATGGTCTTGAAGGTTTAAACGTATCATGATCAGGTTGACCTGCATCATCCTCCCCTTCTTGGGAAGATTTCGTCCTCGAAATCGAACCTTCTTCATATTTTAAAGCAACACAAGGAGTCAAGTCAGTGACATTGAATGTCTTAGAGATAGCATGGTCATCAGGCAGATCTAGGACATAAGCATTATTATTGATCTTCTGCAACACTTGAAATGATCCATCTCCCCGCGGAGCGAACTTTCCTTTCCTATGGTTCGGAAATCTTTCCTTTCGGAAGTGCACCCAAACCTAGTCACCTTTCTTTAAGTCCAGCTTTTTCCTTCCTTTATTCTTCTTGACCGCTACCTTTTCATAAGCATCTTCCAAAGTTTTCCTCACCTTAGCATGCAATTCAAGCAACGCAGCTGCCCGATTTTCTCCGTCAATGCTAATAACTGCATATCTCGGCAAAGGAACAAGATCAAGTGGTATCAAAGGATTAAAACCATAAACACATTCAAATGGAGTAATGCTAGTCATGCGATGAACAGTTCTATTATATGCAAACTCCATAATACGTAATCGGTCAGCTCAAGTGCCGGACTTCCCTTTGGTCAAAGATCGAAGAAGAGCTCCCAAGGTTCGATTAACAACATCGGTTTGACCTTCAGTCTGTGGATGATGTGATGTAGAAAACAAAGGTTTGGTGCCAAGAGCACCCCACAAACACTTCCAAAAGTGACTCAAAAACTTAGCATCCCTATCACTAACAATAGTTTGAGGCACACCATGCAACTTTATTACATTGGCAATGAACAAAGAAGCAACATATTATGCATCATCACATTTTTTACAAGGAATAAAATGAGCCATCTTAGAAAACCTATCAACAACCACATAAATGCTATCATGATCTCCCCTAGATCGCGACAGCCCCATCACAAAATCCATCGAGATATCTACTCAAGGACTAGTAGGAACGGGTAAGGGAGTATACAAATCATGATCATTAGATCTAGACTCAGCTCTTTTACACTCAAAACACGCTCCACATATTCTCTAGACATCTCGCCTCATCTTAGGCCAATGGAACTGTTCCGCTAATATAGCTAAAGTCTTGTCTACCCCCAAAGTGTCCCATCAAGCCCCCACAATGCGCCTCATGCACCAACAACTCTCACCACGAGGACTCAGGTAGACAAACTCTCCCCTTCTTAAAAAGGTACCCATCATGCCACTGATACTTCTCAATCCGCTGCCCACTAGTAATGGCATCATACACACTCTTAAATTTAGGATCATGCTCATACATAGACTTAATACTCTCAAAACCCATCAACCTAGACGCTAACGTGATAGCCAAGGCAAAATTCCTAGATAGTGCGTCAGCTACTACATTCTCCTTTCCCTTCTTGTAATGTATCACATAAGGGAGACTCTCAATGAACTCTACCAACTTGGCATGTCGTTTATTTAGCTTTTCTTGACCCCTAAGATGTTTGAGGGACTCGTGATCACTCCTAATTACGAATTCCTTAGGCCATAGGTAATGTTGCCAATGAGCTAAAGCTCTTACGAGGGCATACAACTCTTTGTCGTACGTAGAGTAATTCAAGGCAGTCCCCTTTAACTTCTCACTAAAACAGGCAATAGGCTTCCCATCTTGCATAAGAACACCTCCAATTCCCACCCTTGAGGCGTCACACTCAATTTCAAATGCCTTACTAAAATCAGGTAATTGTAACAATGGGGCAGAACTAAGCCTACGTTTCAACTCTTGGAAGGCACCCTCTTGCGGCTCCCCCCACACAAAAGGCGTGTCTTTTCTCACCAACTCTGTGAGCGGTGCTGCTATGGTGCTAAAGTCTTTAACAAAGTGTCTGTAAAAACTAGCTAGTCCATGGAAACTTCTAACATGTGAAACAGTAGAAGGAGTAGGCCAGTCCCTAATAGCTTCTACCTTAGATGCATCTACTTCAACACCATTAACACTTACAACAAATCCTAAAAATACAACTTTCTCTACACAAAAGGCATACTTCTTGTAATTAACGTATAACTTTTCAGCTCTTAATACTTCAAACACTTGCCTTAGGTGATCAACATGGTCATCTAAACTTCTACAATAAATTAGGATATCATCAAAGTAGACAACCACAAACTTATTAAGAAACGGTTTTAGCACATGATTCATTAATCGCATGAACGTACTAGGTGCGTTGGAGAGACCAAAAGGCATCACCAACCATTCATATAGACCAAACTTGGTCTTGAATGTAGTTTTCCACTCATCACCTGGTTTCATACAGATTTGGTGGTAACCGGACCTAAGATCAATCTTAGAAAACACACTTGAACCACATAACTCATCTAGCATGTCATCTAACCTAGGGATAGGATGACGATACTTTACCGTTATCTTGTTGACGGCACGGCAATTAACACACATCCTCCAGGTGTCGTCTTTCTTTGGAACCAAGATCACGGGTACGGAACACGGACTTAGACTCTCTCGAACTAGCCCCTTACTCAATAGCTCATCCACTTGTCGTTGCAACTCCTTAGTATCCTGTGGATTGCTTCGATATGCGGGTTTGTTCGAAATTTGTGACCCCGGAACAAAGTCAATTTGGTGTTCTATCCCCCTCAACGGAGGTAGTCCACTCGGCATCTCCTCGGGAAACATGTCCCAGTATTCCTGCAAAACATCACTAACAATACTAGCAAAGGGGTGAACGTTAGTATAAACTTATTCATTAGAGCTCAAGTAAACACCCTTATGATTTAGGCAAATTAAGAGTTTAGAACTATCATTACCTCTCAAATACTCACCTGGTTACATCATGGCACAAATATTACCTGACAGGTTCGATGTACTAGCATTGGTTATGGCTTCGGATTTGGGCTCCACTGGAGCCTTAACTCTAGCAGCCTCTTTCAGTTCCCTCATGCGTTTGTAATCATCACTAACCTATTGCGGTGTTAAGGACTTAAGTACATAACTCTTGCCCTCCAGCTTGACCGTATAAGTGTTGGCCCTTCCATCATGATCAACACATCTATCAAACTACCAAGGCCTGCCCAATAGTAAATGGCACGCCTGCATAGGCACCACATCGCACAAGATTTCATCCTGATAAGCTCACACCTTGAACTTAATGAGTTCCTGCCTTACTACCTTTAATTCACCACATTCACTCAACCACTGCAATCTATAAGGACGAGGATGTTTCCTCGTAGGTATACTAAGTTGAGTCACTAACGTGTGGCTTACTACATTAGCGCAACTTCCGGAATCTATTATCATCGAGCACACCTTTTCTTTCACCCTACATCTGGCATGAAACAAGTTCTCACGCTGCATATCTCCTTCCTCCTGTACGTTCATAGTGCTCAAGTTCCTACGTACCACTAAGAACATATTCACACCTTCTTCTTCTAACTCTTCTTCGCCGCTCTCAACCAATTCTGCCCCCTTATCATCCTCATTCTCTTCTTCACTTTCTTCTTCACACACAGTTCCATCATCAAGAATTAACATGGTCCTCCGTGTTGGACAATCCTTAGCGAAATGCCCATAGCCTTTGCATTTGTGACACTGAAAAGAAGATGCACTAGGAGAATTGAGTTGAGTCTTAGAATTACCTCCGGACCCCTTAGGTTCAACCCCAGGTGCCGTAGCTTGGGCTAGCTTCTTAGGCTCTGGTTTTGCTTGCTATAGGCTCTCAGGTTTGGCTTGCTCCCCCAGTGTTCGGCGTCTTCCACTCTTTGTTTCGACGTATGATAGTGGAATCAGAACCCCCTCTATATCGAGCTGCCCGGCTTTCTTTAATCATCTTTTCGGCTTCAATGGCAGCTAAGAACACATCATGAAGAGCAATGAACACATGTAGCCTCAACTGATTGGAGATATCATTATTCAACCCATTCTTGAATCGGATAATAGCCTCTTCTTCTTCTTCGTCTTCCATGTCAAGTGATAGACGAATCTTCTCAAAGTCATCATAGTATTCCTCCACGGACTTCAACCCTTGTTTCAAATCATACAACTTCCATAACTGTTCTTGCTTGTGCCGTGGGTTCACATATTTACGAGTCATTATTTGCTTCAATTCTATCCATGTTATGCATGCCGGTTGGTTATGTCTAACTCTGGATCTTTTCTCAGCCTCCCACCAAGTCGAAGCATAGGACTCGAAAGCAGCAATGGCATATGTAGCCTTCTTCTCTTCAGACATATCATTAATTTCAAATATCTTCTCAACTTGACGCTTCCACTCTAAAAATCGGTCAGGATCACTAGTTCCTTTGAAAGCAGGGATAGTAACCTTGACGCTGTTCAACCCACTGTCTCGGACATGGTCTCGGCCCCCTCGGTTTGGTAAGATTGGTTGGAAGTCCTCATTATGCTCAACATGCTCATCAAAGTCATACTCTAAGTTCCTTCCACCAAAACCTCTAAGCCTCCCTCTCGGACCATGATCATAACCACGTCTTCCCACGTAGTCTCAGCCTCCATTCCTCTGTCCAACTCTTGGATTCCGTGGCCCCAAATCATCATCTTCAAATTCGTCAAACTTGGGTTGATCATCCTCTCGGGCTGCTCTTGTATTCCCTACGGGTGCTATGTTTCTCCGGGCTGGCATTAATGGTGGCATGACACCCTGAGGAATCCTCATGGTCCTGACATTTTGAGCACCTCCGTCCCTCTGCTCGTTTTGGCGAGCGAACTCCACGAACTGCTCGGGTCTAACGGTGGAACCGTCGCTAGTTCCTTCTCCGGCGTGCTTTGGATTGCTAGGGGATCTTTCCATGTTCTCTATTCGGGCGCTAAGTGCCCTTACTTCGGCCAAGAGGCCGGCCAAAGTAATGTCCGTCACAACTTTTTCTCCTTCTGTAGCCATGTACCTGCAAAAGAAACAATACTAGAGAGTGTGTTAAGGTTAGTTAAAATTCTCGCTCTCATTTTTTGAATGACTCTCGGGTTCACTCAAATTTTTGGGTAGGATTTCACACTTGTCTTCAAATTGTCTTCCTCTAATTGATCAAGTTCCTTAGCGACAATAATTTTCTTCGGGCTGAGTGAAGTTATGTGACTCGATAGGCGGACAGCTTTTTAAGTGAGCACAAGAAGCCAAGAATTATCTACGAAAGTGGAAATTTTGAGTTTTAGCACGAGGTCCTACAAGCTCAAAGATTAGTAATTACTTAAGTAGGGAAATTACCTAAGAATTACTAATTAGAAGTAGTGAAATTAAGAAGAATTTCGAACTTGAGGAGATAAGGAAATTTTAGAAGCTTTCCCACTTTAGTTTGGAGAAGACCAATCCTTTCTCCTTAGTCCTTAGGATTTTGGGTCCCCCCCTTTCCTTTTCCAAAACAAATTAGCCCCTCCTCTCCTTGTCCAAATAGAATTTCAACTCCTTGAAACTTCTCCCTTTTGGATTGGGAGTTGTTTCCTTCTTGGACTAGAATTAGAGTTTCCTATTCTCCTCCTCAAATTCGGCCTCCCTAACACATTTTAGGCTGCTCTTACACGTTTTTCAAGCCTCCCTTCAAGAACAACAAATTAATGTTCAAGAACTTCAAGAATTCAATGCAATCTTGTTAAGAACATTTTGAGGATTCAAGAACTTCTTCAAGAAAAAGGTAAAACTCTTCAGGAACTTCAATTTTAACTCCAAGAACTTCAAGATTTTCAAGATTCAATCGTCTACCTTCAAGAATTTCAACTGGAGTTTCAAGATTTCAAGATTAAACGCGTTCTAGCTTCAAGATTTCAAGTAGGGTTTTCAAGAACGTTTTTTTAAGCAATCAAGAACTTCGAAACCGACCTGCATCATCCTCCCCTTCTTGGGAAGATTTCTTCCTCGAAATCAAACCTTCTTCATATTTTAAAGCAACACAAGGAGTCAAGTCAGTGACATTGAATGTCTAGCTTTAGCTCATTGGCAACATTACCTATGGCCTAAGGAATTCGTAGTTAGGAGTGATCACGAGTCCCTCAAACATCTTAGGGGTCAAGAGAAGCTAAATAAACGACATGCCAAGTGGGTAGAGTTCATTGAGAGTTTCCCTTACGTGATACATTTACAAGAAGGGAAAGGAGAATGTAGTAGCTGACGCACTATCTAGGAAGTTTGCTTTGGCTATCACGTTAGCGTCTAGGTTGATGGGTTTTGAGAGTATTAAGTCTATGTATGAGCATGACCAGCATGACCCTAAATTTAAGAGTGTTTATGATGCCATTACTAGTGGGCAGCGGATTGAGAAGTATCAGTGGCATGATGGGTACCTTTTTAAGAAGGGGAGAGTTTGTATACCCGAGTCCTCGTGGAGAGAGTTGTTGGTGCGTGAGGCGCATTGTCGGGGCTTGATGGGACACTTTGGGGTAGACAAGACTTTAGCTGTATTAGAGGGACAGTTCCATTGGCCTAAGATGAGGCGAGATGTCGAGAGAATATGTGGAGCGAGTTTTGAGTGTAAAAGAGCTAAGTCTAGGTCTAATAATCATGGTTTGTATACTCCCTTATCCGTTCCTACTAGTCATTGGGTAGATATCTCGATGGATTTTGTGATGGGGCTGCCGCGATCTAGGGGAGGTCATGATAGCATTTATGTGGTTGTTGATAGGTTTTCTAAGATGGCTCATTTCATTCCTTGTAAAAAATGTGATGATGCACAATATGTTGCTTCTTTGTTCATTGCTAATGTATGAAAGTTGCATGGTGTGCCTCGAACTATTGTTAGTGATAGGGATGCTAAGTTTTTGAGTCACTTTTGGAAGTGTTTGTGGGGTGCTCTTGGCACCAAACTTTTGTTTTCAACATCACATCATCCACAGAGTGATGGTCAAACCGAGGTTGTTAATCGAACCTTGGGAGCTCTTCTTCGAGCTTTGACCAAAGGGAAGTCCGGCACTTGGGCTGACCGTTTACCTATTATGGAGTTTGCATATAAAGCACTGTTCATCGCATGACTAACATTACTCCATTTGAATGTGTTTATGGTTTTAATCCTTTGATACCACTTGATCTTGTTCCTTTTCCGAGAAATGCAGTTATTAGCGTTGACGGAGAAAACCGGGCAACTGCGTTGCTCGAATTGCATGCTAAGGTGAGGAAAACTTTGGAGGATGCTTATGAAAAGGTAGCGGTCAAGAAGAATAAAGGAAGGAAAAAGCTGGACTTAAAGAAAGGTGACTGGGTTTGGGTGCACTTCCGAAAGGAAAGATTTCCGAACCATAGGAAAGGAAAGTTAGCTCCGCAGGGAGATGGACCATTTCAAGTGTTGCAGAATATCAATAACAACTCTTATGTTATGGACTTATCTAGTAGCATTGCTTTCGGACATGACGGTGCTTTGATCAAGTGTTATCAATGCCATCTATGAACAAGACAAGAAAAGGCGTTGGTTAGCCTTAGAGAAGATCCAAGCGTCCATAAATCTTGCTATGGACGAATCTTGTGTTGAAGATGTACATTTGTGTTTATGTTGTATTATTATGTAGTTATTGAATACATTAATTCTTATTTGTTTGGTCCTGCGTGACTATTCTTTAAATTAGCCAAATTGTGGCCTTTTTGTTAATTAGTTGTTTCCTAGTTGATTTAGGTTAACTAGTTATTCTTTTCCTAGTTGATTTAGGTAAAGGCTCATTCTATATAAGCCTAAACACTTCATTATTTTGATACCTTTTTGACATTATTATCAATCAAAAACCGGCAGCACATTGCTCCCAAAATCGTGTGAATTAACTTGTCCAATTTTGGTGTGATTCAAAATTGAACTTGTTCATTTGTTTGATCGAACAGTTTGCAAGACCATTGTTGTCTTGAGGGTTGTTCGTATAGTATAGGTACTCCGTGACTTCATCAAGAAGGTAAGTAGACTAGTTCCTACTTGTTGTCTTGATAGTTCATTGAGCGTCTTGCTTCTATCTTTTTGTTTTCTTATTTCCGCGTTTAATATTGCATCACCTATGGTACTTGAAGCCGTACTTGTGACATTCTCTTGTGAGAGAAGAGTGAACCTTTCATGAATCTTAAGATTGAGTGCCAATTTTTGAAGTGAGCTTGGCAAATGGAAGGTAGAGGAGGAAGAGTTTGGAGTCCACCGTGATCTACATGATAGAACAAGAGTCCTTGATGAGTAAAATCAATTCTTGAAGCTCAAATGTCACATTAGAACCATATGTGCATGATATTCGACACCTTGTTGATAATACATGAGTAGTGTGGGTAATTGTTAGTCCCAGCTGAGTATGAATGGCTCACCATTGACTTGCTGTAATGACCTTTCACTCTAAGGAGGTGGGAACTAATCTATTTGCTTGAAGACAAGCAAAGACTTAAGTTTGGGGGAGTTGATAAGTGTGGATTTTAACCACTTATTAGTACCTTTTTACTTTTGTTTAGTCCGAAAGTGTTGATTTATGTTCGCAAAACTAATAAAAGTATGCAAATTGCAGGAATATTGGAGATGTGGGCTCAAATGAAGAAATCTAACTCAAAAAGGAGTGTTCAGACTCACCATGCAAGAAGGGGCGCATCAGACCAGAAGTGCGGTCCGCCGAAGAAATTCCGCCACAGAAGCAAGTGCCGACCGTAGAATTCTCTTGCGGTCACATATATGATGTAGAAACCCAGAAGTAACTGAAGCAGAAGTGCGGACCGCACACAATATGTGTGGCCACAAAACATGGTTGCACTGAAAAGAATTCAAAAAGTTTAGAGAGTGTGCAAAATCACCAAGAATAAAGCCTTGCCTGAAGTGCATACTGCACATGAATTGTGCAGCCGCAGAAGCTGAATTGCAGCAGTAGATCAAATTGTGTGGCTGCAGAATCCATCCCCCTATAGACTCAAGCAATGTGCGGACCGCACATGGAATTGTGCGGCCGCATAACTTCTCGAGGGGCATTTTTGTTAGCAAATTTTGATCTACTATAAATAGAAGGGAATCACATGTTTAGGTCAAGTTTTGAAGTTTTCTTAGTTGTAGTCATTGTAGTTTACCATTTAGGAAATTTGTGAGTAATTTGGGACTAAAACATCATAGTTTATCAATTTAATTTTATATTATGAGTTTAATTAGTATTTCTTCTTTGTTTCTTCATTTTCTACTGTGAGTTGCTAGACATTTACCAGGGTTGTGACCCAACCCTAGTGTCTAAGCCTTATGGGTATTTTATTTAATGCTTGTTATGATTGGGTGTTTGTTATTTAGCATTGTTTATGCTTTAATTTTAGAATTAATGGTTGCAAATATTGATTCATGCCTTTTTGACTTGGTCTTTACTTGAGAAAGAGGGATCTAGTCTATGAAAACTTAGCTAACAAAAAATTAGGCTAGTTAAGGATTTGACTAGTCTAAATTAAGGTTTTGAACTAGAGATAGCGAAAACTTGACTTGAGCTCATATCAAATATTTATCTTGATACCCATTTGGGTTTGAGAAATCCAAATTGGGCTAAATCACTGTATGATTGAAAGGTATTGAGTGGGCAACTTAGAGTTGAGAGCTATAATACACCCCAATCAATAAAATAAGTGTTAACGTAATTAACCCATTAGGCGAACACATAGGTGAGTGTTACATCCCTTGGCTTTTTACCTATTTGAAAACAAGCATAAACAGTTAGTCAATTTCCAGTTTTATTTCTCTAATTGAGCATTAATAGTGTAGTTTATAGAAGTAATTTGCAAAACCAACTTGATTGGAAGTGTAATTAAGCTGTTTCATCTTCACGCAGCAAGTATAAACTCTAACACCATCGACCCCGACTCATAGTTGGGTACTATTCATCTAACGACCTGTAACGGCCCGATGTATCGTAGAAACACATGTGGTGTTAATCATTTAGATTTGGCTTGCTTTAAGTGCGAATCCCTCTTTGTAAACTATGCAATTTTAACATTTTTGCAGGGCATGAGGTATAAGAGGCTAGTAATTAAGAAAAGAGTTCGAAAAGATAAGAAATGCAAGATATGCGATCGTATTTCAGATATGCAAACCACATATCTTACACAGGCATCGCAAAGTGAAACAGAAACCTGGGTATAAAACCAGGTCAGGAATTGCGGTCAGTATGCGATCGCATACTGAAAATGCGGACCGCAAATTCCACTTCCTGGATCGCAAAGTGGAACAGAGAAATTGGGCAAACTTTACGTCAAAAATGCGTCGAGAATGCGAACCGCATTTCAGGTATGCGGACCGCAAATCTGACAGTAAGATCGCAGAGTGAGACAGAGTTTTGGGTCAAATGTTATGTCAGAAATGCGGCCCAAATGCGGACCGCATATGGGTTTTGCGACCAGAATGCGATCGCATTCTGGCATCTGACATTTTATTTCCGTTCCGATTTTTGACCCACTATAAATAGGGACCCGTAACCCTAACATGCAAAAACCCTCTTATTTTCGACACTTCCTCTGTAAAACTCACAAAACCACCTTCAGACCCTAGCAAATCAACCTTCAAATCACCTTGTAAACAACCTCAAGTCCTATGAAAAACACCCCCATCACATAACTATATACCTCCAATTACCAACCCAGCTCTCCCCGTCTAAACCCATCAAAACCCAGCTGGAAAATCATTAAAAATCGTCCCAAATACGCTGAAAAACAACCGTGGAATCACACCCTTCAAACTCCAACACCCATTATGAAATTTCCCACTTTCTAACCCCAAAACCCTAGCACAAAGTGCTGCCAATTTCGTTGTGGAACAGTACCAAAAATTTCAGACGAGTTTGAGGCTCGAAGGCTTGTGGTCTTGATTGTTGCAAAGATTTGAATTTATTGGAAACCTTGAATTTAGAAGCAAAGCAAGGTAAGTGGTTGTTCTAACCTTAGCTTGAGGGATTAGGAATTTTGTCCTATTTGCTAATTTGCTTCTTGTTGAGAACAATGCATAGGTACGGTGACGAGTACCTATACATTGGTGTCGAGCATGACCGTGGGTCGTATATTGATAGTTGTTGTGAAATTATTGTTCTAATTGTTGAATATTATCCGTGACATTGTTGTGATATTATGAAAGTGGGAGCGGGTGGCACGCCTGCTACATGATATTGTGAAATGAGGGCGGGTGGTACGCCTACCACATGATTTTCTCATTATAATTGTTCCTCTTGATTATAGGTTGGTGTATCTTCTATTCGGCATAATTTAGATTGTTAGATGGACTAGTTGAATAAGGAATTGTTAGAAGTCAAAAGGGGGTTCAGTGTCTAAGTCATGGGTAGTGTTTTTAGGAGTTCGTTAGAAGTTTAAAGGATCCAATGTTACTTTGGTAGACTCGTGTCTAGAGTTAATGAAATGGTAATCGGGTTGGGAGGTTAATTGTAGAATTTTGACTATAATTGGGTACTGATGTTGATTGAGCTAAGTACGAGTCGAGTTTAGTTTGGTTATAGCTGAATTTCCACCTGGCCAGGATGATTGTTTTTGCCATTGTTTGTTCCCTTGTCGGGAAGTTGTTATGTTGATTTGTTCCCTTGCCGGGGCTTCTTGTGATTGTTGTGATAATGAAAGTGGAAGCGGGTGGCACGCCTTCCATGTGATATTATGAAAGTGGGAGCGGGTGGCACGCCTGCCACGTGATATTATGAAAGTGGGAGCGGGTGGCACGCCTGCCACGTGATATTATGAAAGTGGGAGCGGGTGGCACGCCTGCCACAAGAGGTTACTGTAAGTGGGAACGGGTTGCATGCCTGCAACAAGATGGTTACTGGAGGAAAAAGGCTGTATCACCTTTCATTGTGTTAAAGGCTGAATTGTTGTTTTCTCTCTTACTCTTCGATGATTCCTTTGTTCTATTTGATTGTTGTCTCGATGTATGCTTTCATTTCCCCGCTTAAAATTGTTCTTGTATTTTTATCTTCTGCTGTAGATACATATATGTTTATAACTTCACAGATTTATCCGGAGTCTGGTCCTAGCCTCGTCACTACCTCACCGGGTTTAGGCCAGGCACTCTGCATTCTTTTGTGCTGATCCCAGTGCCGCCGGCTTCGAACAGTAGGAGGCTTCCAGCCTCCATTTTCAGGCGACCCAAGGTAGTTCTGCAGACGTTCGTGGATCTTGGAGTCTCCTGCCCTTTTCTTGTACCTGTCTCTTCTATGTAGTTCAGAAGCAGTGTTTTTGTTATTTCTTCAGAACCTTTTTTGTAGTACTCTTAGACAGTCTGTGAAACTGTGACGCCAGATCTTGGGTAGTTTGTAAGGGATTTTGTATTGATGATGTTTTGTAAAGTATGAAATTTAATTCATTTCACTGTTCATGTTACCATTCTTAGCTGATATTTTTGTGCTGCAAATGAATTCGTAAGTAGAAAAAGGGTAAATAGTCCGGTTGATTGGCTTGCCTAGCTTTCACTAGTATGCGCCATCACGACTCCCGAGGGTGAAAAATCCGAGTCGTGACAGGGGTCGAGGTCGAGGTCGTGCTAGGGGTCGAGGGAGGGGCAGGACTCAGCCTCCTGCAGCCACACCAATGGCGGAACCTCAGATTGATCTTGACGAGGAGGTTCCGGCCCCAGCAGTTCTGGTGGGCCCAACTCAGGTCCCTGAGGGGTTTATTGCTACCCCAGTCCTTCAGGACGCTTTGGTCCGGTTAGTGGGCCTCATGGAGAATGTCACTAGAGCAGGCTTACTTCCTATAGCACCAGCCACTCCTCAGGCTGGGGAAGCGGCTCAGACTACGGCTACTCGTACTCCGGAGCAAGTAGCTCCCCAAGCTCAGGTCCCAGCAGTTCAGCCAACTATGATGGTTCAGCCGGAAGCAGTAGCTCAGGCCGGCAATGGGGCAGCCATGTCTGCCGATGCTTTGTGGAGACTAGATAGGTTCACCAAGCTCTTCACTACTACCTTCAGCGGTGCTTCTTCGGAGGATCCCCAGGACTTCCTATACAGTTGCCACAAGGTCCTCAGGAATATGGGTATTGTTGAGACCAACAGGGTATACTTCGCGGCATTTCGCCTGTCTGGATCCGCCAAGACTTGGTGGAGGGATTATTGCTTGACTAGACCAGCCGGTCTGCCACCTTTGACTTGGGAACAATTTACAGAGTTGTTTCTGGAAAAGTTTCTCCCCGTCACTCAGAGAGAGGCTTATCGGAGGCAGTTTGAGCGCCTTCAACAGGGGTCCATGACAGTTACCCAGTATGAGTCCAGGTTCATTGACTTGGCTCGACATGCTCTCACATACTCCCTACAGAGAGGGAGAGGGTGAGGAGATTTATTGACGGTCTCATTCAGCCAATTCGCCTTTAGATGGCTAGGGAGACTGGTAGTTAGATTACATTCCAGGAGGCGGTCAATGTGGCCCGCAGAGTCGAGA